>JAJPUD010000110.1:461790-510077 GCA_023553655.1 Myrmecobius fasciatus
GAAGGAAGGAAGGAAGGAAGGAAGGAAGGAAGGAAGGAAGGAAGGAAAGGGGAGGTACAATTGATAAATGGTCAAAGGATATGAACAGACAATTTTCAGATGAAGAAATTGAAACTATTTCTAGTCATATGAAAAGGTGCTCTAAATCACTATTGATCAGAGAAATGCAAATTAAGACAACTCTGAAGTACTACTACACACCTCAAATCGGCTAAGATGACAGAAAAAGATAATGATGAGTATTGGAGGGGATGTGGGAAAACTGGGACACTGATACATTGTTGGTGGAACTGTGAATGGATCCAACCATTCTGGAGAGCAATTTGGAACTATGCTCAAAAAGCTACCAAACTATGCATACCCTTTGACTCAGCAGTGTTTCTATTGGGCTTATATCCCAAAGAGATCTTAAAGGAGCAAAAGGGCCCCATATGTGCAAGAATGTTTGTGGCAGCCCTTTTTGTAGTGATTAGAACCTGGAAACTGAATGGATGCCCTTCAATTGGAGAATGGCTGAATAAATTATGGTATATGAATATTATGGAATATTATTGTTCTGTAAGAAACAACCAGCAGGACGATTTCAGAGAGGCCTGGAGAGACTTGCATGAACTGATACTAAGTGAAATGAGCAGAACCAGGAGATCATTATACACGGCAACAACAATACTATATGATGATCAATTCTGATGGACATGGCTCTCTTAAACAATGAGATGACTCAAAATAGTTCCAATTGTTCAGTGATGAAGAAAGCCATCTACAACCAGAGAGAGGCCTGTGGGATCTGAGTGTGGACCACAACATAGCATTTTCATGCTTTCTGTTGATGTTGGCCTGCATTTTGTTTTCCTTCTCAGGTTTTTTTTTTCTTCTAGATCTGGTTTTTCTTGTTCAGCAAGAGAACTGTATAACTATGTATACATATATTGGATTTATCATATATTTTAACATATTTAACATGTATTGGACTACTTGCCATTTAGGGAAGGGGGTGGAGGAAGGAAGGAAAAATTTGGGACAGAAAGTTTTGCAAGGGTCATATGCAATGGGTCACATGCAAAACATATGCATGGGTAATTTTCAACATTGACCCTTGCAAATTAAGGTTTTTGGAACACTCTATATTTGGTTTCTCTAGGGACAATGTATTCTCTTGCTGTAAATCTAAAGAAATCCCAGTTGTATGAGCCTTATTGTGTCTACTACTATTGTTACTGTTGTCTTGTTTAATTTTCTTACAGGAATAGCTTAACTTTAAATTTCCATGTAGAGGACTACATCTTTTTTTAAATTAAAGCTTTTTATTTTTCAAAATATATGCATGGACAATTCTTTAATATTTGCAAAACCTTGTGTTCCAGTTTCCCCTCCCTTCCCCCATGCACTCCACTAGACGGCAAATAGTCCAATACATGTTAAACATGGTAGAAATATATGTTAAATCCAATATATGCATACACATTTATACAATTATCGTGCCGCACAAGAAAAATCAAATCAAACCAGTAGAGAGAGAGAGAGAGAGAGAGAGAGAGAGAGAGAGAGAGAGAAGCAAATAAACTGTAAATCAACAACAACAAAAAGAGTGAAAATGCTATGTTGTGGTCCAGACTCAGATCCCACATCCCTCTCTCTGGGTGTATATGGCTTTCTTCATAACTGAACAATTGGAACTGGTTTGAAACATCTCATTCTTGCAGAGAACCACGTCCATCAGAATTGATTATCGCATAATCTTGTTGTTGTTGCCGTGTATAATGATCTCCTGGTTCTGCTCATTTCACTTAGCATCAGTTCATGCAAGTCTCTCCAGGCCTCTCTGAAATCATCCTGTTGGTCGTTTCTTACAGAACAATAATATTCCATAATCATATACCATAATTTATTCAGCCACTCTCCAATTGATGGGCATCCATTCAGTTTCCAGTTTCTAGCCATTACAAAAAGGGCTGCCACAAACATTTTTGCACATGTGGGTCCCTTTCCCTCCTCTAAGATCTCTTTGGGATATAGGTCCAGTAGAAGAAACATTGCTGGGTCAAAGAGTATGCACAGTATGATAACTTTTTGAGCATAGTTCCAAATTGCTCTCCAGAATGGTTGGATCCGTTCACAGTTCCACCAACAATGTATCAGTGTCCCACTTTTCCCACATCCCCTCCAATATTCATCATTATCTTTTCCTGTCATCTGACAAGTGTGTAGTGGTATCTCAGAGTTGTCTTAATTTGCATTTCTCTGATCAATAGTGATTTAGAGCACCTTTTCATATGACTAGAAATAGTTTCAATTTCTTCATCTGAAAATTGTCTGTTCATATCCTTTGAACATTTATCAATTGGAGAGTGGCTTGAATTCTTATAAATTTATGCCAATTCTCTACATATTTTAGAAATGAGGCCTTTATCAGAACCTTTCAATGTAAAAATGTTTTCCCAGTTTATTGCTTCCCTTCTAATCTTGTCTGCATTAGTTTTCTTTGTACACAAATTTTGAAAATTAATATAATCAAAATTATCTATTTTGTGATCAATAATGATCTTCAGTTCTTCTTTGGTCATAAATTCCTTCCTCTTCCACAGATCTGAGAGGTAAACTATCTTATGTTCTTCTAATTTGTTTATAATATCATTCTTCATGTCTACATCATGAACCCATTTCGACTTTATCTTGGTATACAGTGTTAGGGGTGGGTCAATACCTGTTTCGTTCATACTAGTTTCTAATTTCCCCAGCAGTTTTTTGTCAAATAGTGAATGTGGAGATAAGAGATAGATTAATGCACTGGAAAAAGTCCCGCAATTGGAGGTAGGGAAGGCCTCCTACTTTTGCTACTCTTTGGGACTTTGGTGTAAATTGGTTAATATGCCTGAACCTGTTCTCTCATCTATAAAAATGCTGTCCTGAATACTCAACACTGACATGAAAATTAAATGAGATAATGTGTGGAAAGTGTTCTGGGAACTTTAAAGCACTCTATAAATGTCAACCACTACCAGCAGTATCACCACTGTTACCATTACCATCACCACCACAACCACCACCATCATCAACACCATCATTTTTTCAATGCTTTCTTTTGCAGTGATGTAGGGGGAAAGTTTTCTGGAGAAAGACTCCAGCACCAGTGTCAAAATAACAAATATGAAAACTAGCTAAGGATGAGAAAGCTTAGGTTCAAATTGTAGCTCTGCCATTAATGAGTTATACAACTTTGGACAAATAGCCTAATTTCTTTAAGCTTCAGTTTTACTATATGGGCCACTATAGGTTTTATTTGAAGGACAGAGGTGGCAAAGTAGATTGTTAACAGATTCTAAGATAGCCGAGGTAGGAGAAATCTCAGAGATCAGAAGGTACACTTCCCTTCATTTTACAGATGAGAAAAATTGAGACTCAGCTAGGAAGAAGATTCAAAGAGACTAGGAAAAAAATCAGGCTTCCTGAATCACAGTCTAGGTGTCTTCCTCAGAAAGTCACCAACCATAATCTTTCCAGTAAGATGCAAAAGCTCCAGACCTAATTATTGCCCCCATTCTTTTTTGTTTGTTTTTAATTATTTTTATTAAAGCTTTTTTATTTTCAAAACATATGTGTAGATAATTTTCAGCATTAACCCTTGCAAAATCTTGTGTTCCAATTTTCCCCCTTTTCCCCCACCTCCTCCCCTAGACAGCAAGTTATCCAATATATGTTAAATATGGTAAAATGTATGTTAAATCCAATATATACATACATATTTATACAATTATCTTGCTGCACAAGAAAAATCAAATCAGAAAGGAAAAAGAATGAGAAAGAAAATAAAATGCAAGCAAACAACAAAAAGAGTGAAAATGCTATGTTGTGATCCACACTCAGTTCCCACAGCCCTCTTTCTGGGTGTAGATGGCTCTCTTCATTACAAGTTTATTGGAACTGACCTGAATCACCTAATTGTTAAGGAGCCACGTCCATTAGAATTGATCATCATATAATCTTGCTGTTGCCATGCACAATTATCTCCTAGTTCTGCTCATCTCACTCAGCATCAGTTCATGCAAGTCTCTCCAGGCCTCTAGGAAATCATCCTGCTGGTCGTTTCTTATAAAATAATACTATTCCATAACATTCATATACCATAACTTATTCAGCCATTCTCCAACTGATGGGCATTCACTCAGTTTCCAATTTCTTTCCCCTACAAAAAGGGCCACCCACAAACAAATATTACCCCTATTCTTGCACCCTTTACTGCACTCTTTCATATGCCCTGCCATTGTGTCTTCCATCACACTTGGTCTTACTCTCTCTTCTGCTGCTCTGCTTTCCAAATGTCCAGGCTTTTTTGCTTCTCACCTACTGATGCACCTTAAGGATCCTTAGGGTCTTCCCAAGTGCCTATATTCCCATATTTATTTTTCCCCTAAGAGCATGAGGTTCTTTTTTTTGCTGAGGCAATTGGGATTAAGTGACTTTGCCCAGGGTCACACTGCTAGGAATTGTTAAGTGACTGAGGCTAGATTTGAACTCAGCTCCTTCTGACTTCAAAGCTGATGCAGGCAGAGACTAATCCACTTTTGTCTGAATTTCTAGTGCTTTTACTAGTTTTTAAGCACATAGTAGATTAGATGCTTAATCAACCCATGTTGAAATGAACTGAATATTCTTCTATGAATCAAAGCTATTATCCAATGTGAATGGCAAAATTCAAAAGGAATCACATTTTAGCCTTTATTTCCTTGGGAGAGAAAAATGAGACTAAAGAATGACTTACTTCTTCCGATTGCTTGAGAGTCATTTGGGGCAGGGTAGGGGAATTGGGGGAGGCAGCCCTCATGTTTTTGGCAGGCCTCCATAAATATTTTCCCAAAAAGTTCATTTTTCCACATGAATGATTTAGATGTATTTTTTTTCTGAACTAAACCCTACCATGGAGCTCAGAATTCTTGGCATCCTCCAGCCCTGTTAAAAAAAAATGCCAGCAACTAGACCTTTAGAGATAGAAAGCCCCTAGTTGCTGTCTCACTGCTTGCCTTTGTTCTGAGAATTTTCACTCTCTCTCTAGGCTGCCTCTCCCACACACCCACACTTCTCAGTTAGCCTTAAAAACTGGGCATTTATATTCATTATGGTCCTTTTCTATCCTCATTTAATGGTGTGGGTAAGAAGAATTGAGTGATGGAGCTGAGCTACATTTCTTCCCAAAGAATCCTTATTTGTTTTAAAAGGTGGCCTAATATTTGGACAACATTGCACACGCTAGTGTGGGAAGATTTGCCTTTGTTAGCAATCTTGCAGTTGATGGGTCAGTAGATACAAGTAGAAAGAAATTAGAACATGATATAATGAGACCAAGTAACTATGCTACATGCTACTCAAGGGCAAGAAAAGCAGGAAAGTGTGTTGAAGATCCCACTGTTTTTTTTTACAATTTCACCTTGGGATCTCAAGGTAAGTTGAAGCAATAATATACACAATTCCTTTTCTTTTCTAGGTAGTTCTAGTTTGTTCTAGTACTTCTAAATATGTCAGAACTACTCTAGAACTCTCTCCCCAGGTTGGCTCCTTTACCTTTTTTCTCTTTATTTGCTGGTGTCCAGTACAAGATTTGTTCCAGGCTGGCAGTGGGAAATGGGCAACTTTAATTGGTTTTACCCGGCTGTGGGTGGTGCTGTGGATAGAATGCCAGGTCTAGAATCAGGAACACTCATCTTCCTGAGTTCAAATCCAGACTCAAGATACTTACTAGTTATGCGACCCTGGGCAAGTCACTTTACTGTTTGCCTCAGTTTCCTCTAAAAATGACAAACCAGTTCAGTATCTTTATGAAGAAAACCATAAATGGGGGTCACAAAGAGTCAGAAATGACTGAAAAATGATTGAACAGCAACAAACTACATCAGGAGTGGTCAGAAGAACCCAGTATTTGAACCTCCTCTCCTTCTGAATCCTGCTTTTTACTGTATAAAACTTTAAATGGGAGGTACACTATAAGACTTTAAATGGGAGGTACACATCTTTGACCTCCATTTCCTATTCATCCATTCCATTCTTATTAACCACTTGAATATTGTAAGAAATAAAATATCTTACCAAGAACTCCATTGATGAATGCAGAAAAGATTTATTTTATATTCTTACAAGAATGGGTGCCAAGGTAAATAGACACATCTTTAAAACTTCAAATGCAGCATTTTATTTCTTATCCTGAGGCACACATCCCTCCCCTGATTTCCCATTAATTGGATGTTGACATGAATCTCCACCCTTCATTACATAGCCAGTCCCTGCTCCCAAGGAGCTTCCATTCTAGAAGGAGGAAACTAACCGAGGAGGACTGAGAGCCATTCTTTTCAAATCTCAGATCACCATCTCTGACCACAAAAGTCAGTTCCTGGCCCCAAGGAGCTTACATTCTTTTGGGAGAAGATAGCCTCCTCCGCCCTTGATTATTCCTTGATATCCTTGTGGGTTTTAGTTTTCTAATTTAAATTTCATTTCTCCAATTTAATTTTCATAACTCTGGAAACCAAATGCCCATCCATTTTTTATAGTATCAAACAGGATAATAGAAAAAGTATTGGACCAGGGGCTAGGAAAACTGGACTTGAGTCCCAACTTTGAGACTGTGTGATCTTGATTAGGTCTTCTCAAGAAAAATATGACATGGAGTCAGGAAGATCTGGGCTCAAATCTTGCCACAGATTGTAGGAAATTCATTAAGACTCTTTGCAGTACTCAGTTTCCTCATATATAAAATGGGGAAATTGGATTTATTGACTCCCTAAGATCCCTTCCAGCAGCAAATCTATGATCTCGTGAATTCTTTGATACAATTTCTTTGCAGGGAAAATGAAATTGAATTTTATGACCCAAGGAACCTCCTAACTCTGGATCCTATGACCATGGTACTAAAATTGTTCCTTACAGAGTCACTAATAACATCCATCTTGCCAAATCTTATGGCTTTTTTGCTCTAGTCATCATTTCCCATAAGTTCCCTGCATTATTTGATGATGTTTGCCAACTTCCTCACCTCTCAAACTCTTTCTGGCCTCTATGCCAAGATACTGTTCTGTATTTCTTCATTCTTCCCTACTACCAATTTTCTGCATTGTCCTCTCTTCCTCTTCCTATACCATTTCAAGGAATCATCTCCAAAACTCACCCTTTGGCTCTCTTTTCTCTAGGCCAAACCCTGATCTACCTGGCTTTTTGACACCCTCTATAAATTTTTCCTATTAAGCTCACGTCATAGAATCTGAATCTCTTGAGTTGAAAGAACTAGAGGTCATTTGGCCCAAACCATACCTGAAACTTGGATATACTTTATAAAATCCTTAGCAAATGGTCATCTAGTCTTTCCTTGAAGATCTCCACAGATGTGGAATTTACTGCCTCACCGGGCAGTCTTTCATCTTTTTAGGTAGTTCTAATTGGCAGGAAATTCTTTATTATATAATAATTTGCTCAGTCACAGGATGAGGGGAGGGGCCCCCTGGTAGAGTGCAATTTCTGTTCTCTGGAGCCAAATTAAATCAATCTAATTCTTACTCTACATGGCCAGTGTTCAAATATATCAAGACAACTAAGATGTCTCTTAAACCTTCTCTTCTCTAGGCTAAACATTTCTGTTTCTTCCAAATGATCCTCATAATGCATATTTTCAATATTCCTAACCATCCTAGTAACCCTCCTCTGGAGGCACTTCAATTTAATATCCTTCCTAATATGTGTCAGCCAAAACCAACCACAACACTGTAGTTGTAATCTGACAGAAAACTCAATAGGATTTTTATCTTCTTCATTTGGAACACTTTTGCTATTAATGCAGCCAAAATAATATTCAATATTTTGTCTCTATTGTGACACTTACAATGTCTTTTCAGTCTATTAAAACATCCATGTTCTTTTCATATGAGTTATCTAGGGATATCTCCCTATTCCTATATTTGTATAATTAATCTTTTATAACCCAAATATAGGACTTTATATTTATCCTTTTAAAATTTCATTGTATTATATTTGCTCTGCTACTCTAACCTGGTGGAGGTCTTTTGGTGTCTTGATTCTATTGTCCAATGTATTAACTATTTCACTTAGTTTTCTATAATTTGTTAATTGGATAAATGTCACCTGTTTGAAGAGCCAGGGCAATAATATTTATAATTAGCCAAACATGAAATGGAAAGAATCACAACTGCAAAACAATTGAAGTGGAGGGTTATATAATTATAAAGTACAAGTTTGGGCCCAAAGAAGATATATGAGAAGGCACCTCTCCTGTTCTTTTGAAAAAAAAAACTGCATCCATGGATGTGAGACATTGCATATAAGGTCAGATTTTTTTTGAAGAGTGTTAGGTTTTACTCAATTTTTTTCTCTTGTTTTTTTTTTCCTTTTATAAAAAAAAAATCTTTGATAAAAGGGATGGCTCTCGGGGGGGGGAGGAGAGATACAGTGAGATAATATAGATATGTGATATATAAACAAGAGTTTTCAGTAAAACTCTACTATTGAATATTATTTATTAAATTAAATTCCTCATTTAATTGATTAAAATATTGAACAAAGCAACACTAAGACAGGGTTCAAAAGGGACATGATAGGTGTTTTCAGAACTTCACTAAAAATCTTCCTTTAGGTTTTCACTAAGAGTTTAACTATCACTCTCTGTGTATGCTTGTTCAAAGAGTTCTAAAGTCACCTAACCATCTAGTCCATGGACTTCTTTTTATCAATAAAGATATGATGGGTAGTTTTATCTAATACCTTATTTAAATTCAGTTGTACTAGTTCTTCAGACTTCCTTTTAATTTCTAAAGATACGTTTTGCTTTAGTCAGACAATATTTTGTCTACTTCTATCATCCCTCTCCATTTTATAGTTTATAATCCAAAGTCTTTAGTAATAATATTGTAACAATATTAGCTGACAATTATGTAGTACTTTAGGTTTTGCAAGGCATTTTCTTTCTTTTTTAATTTTTTAAGGGGCAAAATATAGTGGTACGACCATCTCTTTTTTTTATTAAAACTTTTTATTTGCAAAAATATGCACGTGTAATTCTTCAACATTGACCCTTACAAAGCTTTCCGTTACAAATTTTTCCCCCTACTCCCTACCCCTCCCCTAGATGGCAGGAAATCCACTACCTGTTAATTATGTTAAAATACTTGACAAATCAAATATATGTATACATATTTCCACACTTACCATTGTTGTGCAAGAAAAATCGTATCTACAAGAAAAAAAATCAAAGAAAGGAAACACAATGCAAGCAAACATCAATAGAGAGCATGAAGACATTATGTTGTGGTCCACATTTCATATTCCTCTCTCTGGGTGTATATGGCTTTCCTTACTGAACAATTGGAACTGATTTGAAACATTTCATTGTTGAAGAGAGACATGTCCATCAGAATTGATCATCATATAGTCTTGTTGTTGCTGTGTATAATGATCTCCTGGTTCTGCTCACTTCACCCAGCATCAGTTCATTCAAGTCTCTCCAGGCCTCTCTGAAATCATCCTGCTGGTCGTTTCTCACAGAACAATAATATTCCATAACATGCATATACCATAATTTGTTCAGTCATTCTCCAATTGATAGGCATCTATTCAATTTCCAGTTTCTAGCCACTACAAAAAGGGCTGCCACAAACATTCTTGCACATGTGGGGCCCTTTCCTTCCTTTATGATTTCTTTGGGATATAAGCCCAATAGAAATGCTGCTTGGTCAAAGGGTATGCACAGTTTGATAACTTTTGAGCATAGTTCCAAATTGCTCTCTAGAATGGCTGTATCTGTTCATAGCTCCACCAACAATGCATCAGTGTCCCAGCCTTCCCACATCCCCTCCAACATTCATCATTATCTTTTCCTGTCATTTTAGCCAATCTGACAGGTGTATAGTGGTACCTCAGGGTTGTCTTAATTTGCATTTCTCTGATCAATAGTGATTTGGAGCATCTTTTCATATGACTAGAAATGGTTTTAATTTCATCATCTGAAAATTGTCTATTCATATCCTTTGACCATTTATCGATTGGACAATGGCTTGAATTCTTATAAATATGAAACAATTATCTCTCTCTCTCTCTCTCTCTCTCTCTCTTTTTTTTTTTTGCTGAGGCAATTGAGGTTAAGTGACTTGCCCAGGGTCACACAGCTAGGGAATGTTAACAGCTAGGGAATGTTAGACAATTCTCTATATATTTTAGAAATAAGACCTTTATCAGAACCTTTAAATGTAAAGATTATTTACCAATTCATTGCTTCCCTCCTAATCTTGTCTGCATTAGTTTTGTTTGTACAAAAACTTTTTAACTTAATATAGTCAAAATTATCTATCTGGTGTTCAATTAAGAGTTCCAGATCTTCTTTGGACATAAATTTATTCCATCTCCACAGATCTGAGAGGTAAACTATACTATGTTCCTCTAATTTACTTATAATATCATTCTTTATATTCAAATCATGAACCCATTTAGCTCTTATCTTGGTATGTGGTGTTAGGTGTGGGTCAAGCCCTAATTTCTTCCACACTATAACCATCTCTTTATTCTGAATGCTATATCTCTTGTAATGAAGGCCAAGGTAGCATTCATTACCTTTGTCAATTTCAATTTTTTTCTAAATTCATTTTAAGTTTAAATACAAAAAGGCAGAGAGAAAGAGAGAGTGAGAGGAAAGAGGGAGAAAGAGAGAAAAAGAGACAAACAGACAGAGAGAGGAGAGACAGACAGACAAAAAGATACAGAGAGAAAAGGAGAGACAGAGACACAGAGAGAGACAGAGAATGAGAGGGAGAGAGTGGAGAATATTTCCATGTACACAGTACAGCATAAAGAGGATTCACTATAAAACCATGAATTTACATTTCACACTATTTACTTTTTTGAAAAACTATATAAGTTCCTCACATCATTTTCAAAGCTACTCTTCCTTCTAAATTTTCTTTTATTCTCTGCTATTTATTTTTATATATTTTCCCTCACTCTCACCCTAGAAATGTCTATCATTAGACACAAATATGTATGCATGTATATATATGTATGTATCCATATATCTATGTATCCATACGGAAAGACAGAGGGAGAGAAAGGGGGAAGGAGGGAGTGAGGGAGGGAGAAGGAGAGAGGAGAGATAGAAAAGAGAAAAAGAGGATGAGGGAGAGAGGAGGGGAAAGTGAGAGGGGAAAAGCAGGAGAGAGAGGAAAGATTGAGTAGAGAGGGGGCAAAGGGCAGAAGGAAAGGGAGAGGGGATATGAGAGATAGTAAGAAAGAGGGAGGAGAGGGAGGAGAGAGGGAGAGAAAGAAAAGGGGACAGAGAGAAGAGGAGAGGGGGGAAGAAGAAGATAGAGAGGAGAGACAGAAAGAGGTGGAGAGAGAGAGAGACAGAAAGGAGAGATTAGATACTCAGAAACAGAGACAGAAACTCAGAGAGAGGCAGAGAGGGGAGAGTAGGAGGGAGGGAAGTAGGAAAAGAGAGAAGGAGCTGCATATTTATTTTAGTCAGGTCTTTCTCTGGAGGTGGATAGCATTTTCCTTCATAGGTCTTTGTAGGGTACTTTCAATCAACCATTAATTGATCAATCAATCGATATTTGATAAGTGCCTGCTGTGTGCCACCTTGAGCAATATTACCTATATTCTCATTGAATCCTTAAACAATCCTAAGGGAGAGGTACTAGGAAAAGCAATATCCCTGTTTGTGGGTGAGGACATTAAAAATTAGAAAGTACTGGTTGGTGGTTCTTTCAATGAATTGATGAGGATGAGAACAATCAGCAAGTGTTAAAGAGAGGCTTCACACCCAGGGTTTAAGACTCCAGGATTTTCTGGACACTCATTTATGCTGCTTCCCAATTCATTCATTCATTTAATCACTCATTCATTTGTATAGTTGAAAAATTATAGGTTTAATGGTAAATAGACTTTAGAGATCATCTAAATCCAAGCACATTGTTTTATTCATAAGGAAATTAAGACCCCCAAACTTCCATAATGGGAGAAAAATGGCAGAAGCAGGATATCAGACCAGATTCTCTAGCCTCAAATCTACCACTGTTTCTACTATACCTTCCTCCACTACTATTTATTCTAGCAAAAAAAAAATTAAACATCTGTTAAGTCTAACCTATTTTAGGTTCTAGAAAATACAAAGATAAATAAACTAGAACACCTTCTTTTGAAAAAGTTTTCAATTATTTTGGTTGGGGAAAATCAGGAGTAAGAAGCATAGATAAGTATAGTACATATTAGCATATAAGTATGTAAGAAAAATAAGCATTCAGGGGCAACTAGATGGCTCAGTAGACAGTTGGGCTTGGAATCAGGAAGAGTTCAAATCCAGTCTCAGAAACTTCCTAGCTGTGTGACCTTGCCACTGCAGAAATGTCAAACAGAGATCCATGGGATTATAAAGAGTTGGACATGTCGGAAACAACTGAATAATACAAAAATTGTATAAGATATTATGAGAGCAAATGAAAGAGTGAAGTAAGTCCCTTTTCTGGACACCCTTCCTTTGTTGCTCCCCAGTCATAGAATCCACTCCTGGCTAACCTTCAAACAACTATTCAAATCTTGCCTATTCTTTGAGTTAAATTTA
This sequence comes from Myrmecobius fasciatus, assembly GCA_023553655.1. Classification (NCBI taxonomy): domain Eukaryota; kingdom Metazoa; phylum Chordata; class Mammalia; order Dasyuromorphia; family Myrmecobiidae; genus Myrmecobius; species Myrmecobius fasciatus. Next base: position 474,392 of record JAJPUD010000110.1, read on the forward strand.
AGTTCTCTCTCTTCCCTAAGATTTTCCTTAAGGATTGATTTTCCCAGGGAATCACAAACTTTATTTCTGCAGCCGAAATGAAACCTCCTTCCCCTAACTATAGTGGATTTTTTTAAACAATGAGGTAGTTAGGCTCCAAGTTTGAAATTAGTTGATAATCTAACAAAAGAATAGATGGAGAAAATTTTACGCATTTAAGGATATTATTCTAAAGAGGGGTCCATTAGCTTTGCCAGATTTCCAAAAGAGTTCATGACACAATAAAAATAATAAAAATTCCTGTTGAATATGATACAGGGTTTTTTGCCTTTGGAGAATGAAAAGGAAGGGAAGGAAAGGAGAGAGAGTTATCAGATCAATGCTTGATATAACCAGGGTGAAAAATATTTTTTTCACTTAGTATTTTTCCCCCAATTACATGTAAAGATAGTTTCCAACAGTCATTTTTGCATGATTTTGAGCTTTATTTTTTCTTATCTCCTCCCTTACCTCATAACTTCCCCAAGGAAGCAAGCAATCTGGCATGAGTTGCACATGTACAATTATGTTAAATATATTTCCACATTAGTCATGTAAAATAAAAAGCAGAACAAAAGGGAAAAACCAAGAGAAAGATAAAAAAAAGAAGTGAAAATAATATCTTCAACCTTTATTCAGATTCCATAGTTCTTTCTCTGGATGTGGTTGGTATTTTCTATCACAAGTGTACTGGAATTTTCTTGAGAAGTAAGTCTATTATAGCTGATCATCACACAGTCTTGCTGTTACTGTGTATAATGTTCTCCAGGTTCTGCTCACTTTATTTAACATCAGTATGTGTAAGTCTTTAGAGATTTTTCTGAAATCTTCCTGAATTATTTCTAATAGTACAGGCCTTTCCCATTACATTCAAATAACACAACTTCTTCAGCCATTCCCCAATTGATGGGAATCCACTCAGTTCCTTGGCATCACAAAAGAGCTACTACATATTTTATTGTACATATGGGTCCTTTCTCTTTTGTGGGGATACAGTAGCTATCTTTGGGATAAACCCAGTAGTGATATTGTTGGACCAAGGGGTATGCAGTTCTATAGCTTTTTGGATAGAGTTCCACATTGCTCTCCAGAATGGTTGAATCAGTTCACAACTCCATCCACAATGCATTAGTGTCCTAGTTTTCCCATATTCCCTCCCACATTTACAATTTTCTTTTTCTGTCATCTTAGCCAATCTGATAGGTACCTCAGAATTGTTATAATTTGTATTTTGCTAATCAATAGTGATTTAGAGCATTTTTCATATGACTATAGATAGTTTTAATTTCTTCATCTGAAAATTCCCTATTCATATATTTTGACGATTCATCAATTGGGTAATGATATAGTCATAAATTTAACTCAGTCTCCTATATATTTGAGAAATAAGGTCTTTATGAGAAATCTGTCTACAAAAATTGTTTACATCTTTCTGCTTCTTTTCTAATCTTGGCTACATTGGTTTTGTTTGTAATCAAAATTATCCATTTTGCATTTCATAATATTTTATATTCCTTATTCGGTCATAAAAATCCTTCCTACTTCAAAGATATTACAAATAAACTATTCCTTGCTCTCCTAATTTGCTTATAGTATTATCTTTTATGTCTAAATCATGAACCCCTTATGACCTCATCTGAGTATAAGGTGTGAGATGTTGGTCAGTGTGAAAAAGATTGAAAAAATACCTAGTTACAGTTGCTTTAGGGAAGCTGTAGTCTTGTTAAATAAATAGATAGATGCTAGATAGACAGATAGACAAATAAATAACATGGGAGAATATATTTGGAGTAGAAAAAATGAGCTATCCCACAAATGGCAGCTCTTCTATCTTAGTAGGCTATAGTGATGGTTTTTAACAAGGTCACATAGCATAAAGACAAAGCTTTAATGACCTACCCCCAGAGCTGAGTGAAAGGATGTGGAAACCTTACAAAAGGGAGATGTTTCTTCCTTTACTGCTGCCCTGCCTTTGAAAAAAAATAGTCCAATAGAGAAAGAAGCACCCAATTATCTGAGGAGGCTGCTTCAAAAGGAAAATAATTCGTTTCTTCTATATTATGGTCAGAATATAGCCTACAAATGTAGAACCGGGAGGGAGCCAATTCTGGGATCGCTGCTCATATGGCAAATCTCAGAGCTGCTGAACTTGATGTTGAAGGAAATAAAATCAGATTCCTGTTTAATATTATGACAAGCTGAATATAATCATACCCAGCTGGGTTACTTTACTGAAATATTGATCTGTTCTCTAACATATAAAAGAGGAAGTCCATGCTGTTCTTTGCATTTTTGTATGAAATTTACTTTTTCACTCATGTGTCATGGAAATAGCCAGGATTTGCAGCAGAAGTGTAGAAAATAGTTGATTTCTTCCAACTTAATCCATAGTATTTTCTGAATCACACTTTCAACATAAGAAAAAAAAAAGGAAAGAAAAAGTTTGCCTGAAGAGACCCCTGTTTCCTCTTGTGCTTCCTGAGTAGGATTAAATTTTTTTTAAATTTTTATTTTATTTGCAAAACATATGTATGGGTAATTCTTCAACATTAACCCTTACATAGCTTTCTGTTACAGATTTTTCCCCCCAACTCCCCACCCCTCCCCTAGATGGCAGGATATCTACTACATCTCAATTACATTAAAATACTTGGCAAATCGAATATATGTATACATATTTCCAAACTTATCATTGTTGTGCAAGAAAAATCGTATCTACACAAAAGACATATCAGATAAAGGAAACACAATGTAAGCAAACATCAATCAAGAGTGTGAGAATGTTATGTTGTGGTCCACATTTCACATCCCTCTCTCTGGGTGTATATGGCTTTCTTCAGTGAACAATTGGAAGTGGTTTGAAACATTTCATTGTTGAAGAGAGCCATGTCCATCAGAATTGATCGTCATATAGTATTGTTGTTGCCATGTATAATGATCTCCTGGTTCTGCTCATTTCACTCAGCATCAGTTCATGCAAATCTCTCCAGGCCTCTCTGAAATTGTCCTGCTGGTCGTTTCTTACAGAAAAATAATATTTCATAATATTCATATACCATAATTTATTCAGCCATTCTCCAATTGAAGGGCATCTATTCAATTTCCAGTTTCTAGCCACTACAAAAAGGGCTGCCACAAACATTCTTGCACATGTGGGGCCCTTTCCTTCCTTTATGATTTCTTTGGGATATAAGACCAATAGAAATGTTGCTTGGTCAAAGGGTATGCACAGTTTGATACCTTTTGAGCATAGTTCCAAATTGCTCTCCAGAATGGCTGTATCCGTTCATAGCTCCACCAACAATGCATCAATGTCCCAGCCTTCCCACATCCCCTCCAACATTCATCATTATCTTTTCCTGTCATTTTAGCCAATCTGACAGGTGTATAGTGGTACCTCAGGGTTGTCTTAATTTGAATTTCTCTGATCAATAGTGATTTGGAGCACCTTTTCATATGACTACAAATAGTTTTAATTTCATCCTCTGAAAATTGTCTGTTCATATCCTTTGACCATTTATCGATTGGAGAATGGCTTGAATTTTTATAAATATGAGACAATTCTCTACATATTTTAGAGATGAGATCTTTATCAGAGCCCTTAAATGTAAAGATGATTTCCCAATTTATTGCTTCCCTCCTAATCTTGACTGCATTGGTTTTGTTTGTACAAAAACTTTTTAACTTAATATAGTCAAAGTTATCTATCTGGTTTTCAATTAAGAGTTCCAGGTCTTCTTTGGACATAAATTTATTCCATCTCCATAGGTCTGAGAGGTAAACTATATTACATTCCTCTAATTTACTTATAGTATCGTTGAGTAGGATTAAATTAAAACACACACACACACACACACACACACACACACACACACACTTTCCAATTTACTCATCTGCTAAGAGTTTTAAATCCCAAGGTAGTCTCAGATAGCAACTCTAAGTTTGGACTCTGAATAGAGACTTATTTCAGCCACTAGATTTCTAGTCTGTGGGAAGAAAAAAAATTGGAATTGGGTATTTGGTGAATGAAATCTCACACTTCCTTCAGGTCAAATGAACTATCCCAAACCCGATTTAAACACTGGAAAGGTATATTTCAAAAACCTTCAAATCAATTTCATTAAAACTCTATGCTAAATGATGGGAGAAAATTCCAGAGAAGTAATATATATATAATTATGGCCTGTTCTAAGTAAAAGATGTGTGGAGTATCATGTCATGTATTGACCAAGGCAGAATTGAGCCATTAAACAAGAAGACAGATCAACCTATGGATCCTGCAAAGTAGAAACCAGTGTCACTTGTTAATACTATAAAGCTGATCTCCTTGAAGAGTATGTATGCAGGAGGGGGAAAAGTGAGGAGAGTCCAGTGAGTGCTATTAAGGAACCAGAACAACAACAACAGTCTCAGGAGTACAGTTAAATCTAGTTATAGGAAAATCTGCAAGCATTTACCGGTCCACGAGTACAAAAACTCTGAGGCATATGATTACAGAGGATAATCATACATATCTGTGCCTTCCTCACCTCTGAAACAATTTAGAAAGCCATCATCTAGGTCCAGCCAGTGGTCTTCTTCTGCAGCATTTTAGCAAATAAAGCCTACCTTTGGATTTAGAAGGGGATGATTTACTGCATACCCAATCAACAGCCAAGACCAGAGAGGCTAAAATGGCCAGCTATCTTTTACGGTAAAATCTTCCAAAGCACTAAAGCATTTTAACCTTACCACTGGCCCCACTGAGCTCACTCTACCAGTAATCAGGACCATAACTCAGGTGCACCGAGAGCCTTTCATCTCAGAAGATCTTGAGGTGCTTTTACACTAGACCATAAATTATAGCTTGGACAGGGATTGCTGAAATACAGTCACCTCTGGGATGAAATATAAGTGCCTGCTAAGCAGCCAGCAAGCAAATACATGGAGTCAGCTTGAAACAATGCTACCACCAGCTTAGGTAGCCAGAAGAACTGCTGAGAAATAGAACATACACACATGCAAATATATATTAGAATCTAAGTTGGGGGCATCTGGACCTGGAGTGGGCACCTGTATTGCTTTGGTAAAGTTTAGGAGATAGCAAAGCAAAGGATGGGCCAGAGCAAAACTGTGAAATAGGTAGATTCTTATATTTGGAACCTACAACCTCTCTTTTCTTTACTACCCCACTTTTTTGTTTAATAATCTGCTTTTCTTTTTTAAATTAATTTTGTTGTTGTTTAAATCATCATCATTGCTAGATGTATTCCCCTGACATACAATTGAACCCTTCCTTGTCATAAAGAAAAAAATATTTAAGCAAAAACCAATGAAACCCAAACTGCATCTGACAATGGATTCAAAATTATGCCCCTGGTTGTCTAATCTACTGCATCTCTTACAAGAGAAGGATGGTATGTTTTATCATAAGTTTTCTGATTATTATTGGATTGGTTTTTTTTTTTCGGTTACTCAGAACTCAGCTTGCTTAAATTTTGAGCTAGAAATGAACTTGGAGATCGTTAAGTCTACCTCCCCACTTCCATTTTATACATCAGGAAACCAAGAGTGATTAAGTGACATCCCCAAGATTACAAAGATACTAAATAGTAGAGCTAAGCTTCAACTCCAGTTGCTTTGATTCTAAATTGAATATTGCTGTAGTTATCTGCATTTTTCTTTAGGTTCTGTTGATTTCACTCTGTACTCATTCATATAAATCTTCCCGCATTTCTCTGAATTATAACTTTTTGTCACTTATTATGGAAAAATAGCATTCGGTTATATCCATATATCACAGTTTATTCAGAGGAGTCCTCAGTCAATGGACATTTGTTTTGAGTTCTTTGTTCCCATAAAAGATGAAATCATCCCCTTCTTAGGTACATCATGTTCTCATAGAATATTAGAGACAAGCTTTGTAACCCTTCATTATCCAGTTGAAGACGCTGTGGACAAAAAAAAGGCAAAACATAATTGTTTCTCCTACATTTTTTGACTTCCCAGAAGAAGCAAGTATCATTAAGGAAGATTTGTTGAACATATATAACTAAGTTATATTTCCATATTAGTTCAAAGGAAATATTCAACTAATTCACACTGAAGAATGTCTAAATGATTTATATAAATGATTGAAGAATGAAATCAACAAAACCCAAAGAACAATACTCACAGTGACTATGACAATGTAAAAGAAAAGATCATTGTTGGAACTGTTAGTGATTAGACTACTGGATTTGAAATCAAAGGAATTGGATTGGAAACTTGGCTCTGACATTTATTGCTTGTGTAACCTAAAAAAAGTCATTTAATCTCCCTTGACCTTAGTTTATCTATTAAATGGGAGGGGTAAGGCTTAATGACCTCCAAGTCCTTTCTAGATCAAAATTTATCATCTTCAACAAACTGATCTTTGAATAACAACAAACACCCCCCCACACACACCAAATTCAATAATAGTCTCAGAAAAATTATAAGGTGCCATCTTATCCCATAAGAATCTTAATTTGGAGCAGCCTTGAAGCTGAAAAGATAATTTCTGGTAAGGTTAAGTAATGGAAAGGGAGGGGGAAGAAGATGAACCTTTTTAATACTGATAATTTCATAATCATAAGTGCCTCCTACTCAGCCTATTTATAAGGCCAGCACTGTGTCAGGCTCCTATTTTTCCATTTTCTTTTTACATCAAGAGAACATTCCTTCCAATCCATTTTTTCCCACTCTGTTCAATTCCATGCCTGTTTATCTAGCCCCTCTCTAAATGTCAATTCCTTATTGCTATACTAGGACATAGATTCATATGTGACTATAGAGGGGTACTTATCATTTTCTGCAATATCTAGAGTTAAAAATTCAATCTTACCTAAATTCTAAACCTGGTCCTATCTTTTCCAGCTATATAGCCTTAGATGGAATTAGCTTTTTCACCCCACATATTCTTTTATTAACTGATCATCTATTTTTAATTTGGGCTAGAACTGACTCATTCAACCAAAGTTACAAGGAGGCAGTTATAGTTCAGTTCAAAGAATCTCAGAATGCCAGAGCCAGAAGAAACCTCAAAGGTGATCAAGTCCAACTTGTACATAAACAAAAAGCCCTATAGAAGGTCCTCCAACCATAAATGGTCACCCAGTCTTAATCCTGCAGTTCAAGCTCCTCTCTTGTATCAAGTTTAATTCAGATGTTGCATCCTCTAGGAAATTCTCCCTGAACATCCTGTTGAAAACAGCATTTCTCTCCCTTCTGAAATTTCTCATAGCACTTCACCTGGCCTTTTCCTTTGCTCTTATCTCACCCTCCCCTATAATAGGGTCACAGGTAATAATAACATAGATTTGGAGCTATAATCTTAGAATCCAACAAATCCACCCCTCTCATTTTATAGAAGAGGAAACAGAGGCAAATAACTAGGTAGGAAGTCTTCCTGACCCAGAGTTCTATTCACTATATAAATGTCCTCTAGAAGAGAAGCTCCTTGAGAGCAAGATTTATTGTACCTCTCTTGGTATCCCCAATGCCCCAAAAAGTTTTCTATATGCAGCTCCTACTGCCCAAGTCCATATCTCAATGAAATCCAGCCTGGAATTCACCATGATACCAATCCAACTTTCTAGCTTTGTTGCCCATCATTCCTCCACATGGTGTAGAAGAGACAGTCCTAGATTTGTAATCTGTTGAGACCTGGATTTAAGTCCTCCAACAATTGTTAGCTGTGTGATCATGGGCAAGTCTTGAGCCTTGGTTCCCTCTATCTGTGAAATTGGTATAGTAAAATACCTATGTCACAGTGAATGTTGTTGCAAAGGTTAAGTGAGATCTATGTAAAATGCTTTGAGCACATTGAAGCATTGTGCAAATGTCATCTATTTTTGTGAACCTCACGTTGCCTAAACTTGGTTACCTGCTCTCTGAACATGCCCTTCTGGGCTGTCTTATTTCTGTGTCTTTTCTCATGCTATTCTCTGTGCCTGAGAGTCTCTTTCCCTCCTTTCCCTCTCTGATCTCTGCCTACTCCATATTCTTTAAGGCTTATCTGTGCTCTGCCTTGTATACATCCCACAACTGGTGTGTCTGATTCCATTCTGGGGGCCACAGTTTGGAAAGGGCATTTATAAGTTTTATTATATCCAGAGGAAAGAAATCATGAAGGATTATACTACAGCATCATGCTACATGCCTGATTCATTCTACATCAGTCTCTTGAAGGAATTGGGGAAGAAATGGCTTGGGGGGACAAGGTAACTTTGTTCAAATATCTGATGGATTGTCATGTCTAAGGAAGGAATAAGCATTTGTTAAATGCCTATTAAGTGCCAGGCTCTGTGCTAAGTGCCTTACAAAACTCATTTCTCATTTGATCTTCACAACAACCCTAGGAGGTAGGTGCTATTATTACTTTCATTTACAATTGAGGGAACTGAGGCAGACACAAGTGAAGTGATTAACCCATAGCTGGAAAGTGTTTAAGGTCAGCAAATTTGAACTCAGGGCTTCCTGAGGCTAGTCTTAGTATTCTAGAATTGTGGCATCAGCTAGCTGCCTTTGGGGTAACAGATCATTCCATTCTCCTCCTGAGGGAATAATCAGGAACAATACATGGACCTTACAAAGGTACAGGTTGACATGAGATAAAACTTCCCAACAATTAAAGCTGTCCCATAGTGAAATGGGTTTCCTCTCCTTGCTGTTGATGAGTAGGATCATCAACAGAAGGTGAAAGATTCTTTGTTGAGTCTGTCATAGACATTCTTGTTCAGTTTTAGGTTGAAATAAATAACTATATAATCCCTTTTATAAATCCTGGGAAATATCTTCTTTTTAGTCTTTTTCATCTGTTCTAATCAGATGTAACTTCTTCCTGTCTTATAACTTGTATGGCAATAGGCTATTATATCATAAATTCTAGTTATTGGTATACCTGTATACCAAGCACAGATGCATGTAACATTTTATTAGGGTATTGCTAAGGTGACTTAATTTTTTCAGTTTTTAATGTGAACATAAATTGAATACTCAGTCACATGAATATCAGTTTTAGTCACTGAACTGAAGAAACTAAAACTTATCTAGACTTAATTTTTAAAATTAATCAGATATTACTTTTTAAATTTTTCTTTCTTCCTTTTGTTATATATTGAGCTCCAAGCTGTCTCCCTTCCTCTTTCAACTTCACATTAGAAAAGGCCAGCATTTGATATAGATGTATATGTGGAACCATATACTGCATGCTTCCATATATCTTTTTCTGGAGGTAGACAAGAATTTTATCTTACGAGTCCTTCCTAGTTAATTTGAATGTTCCTTTACTCAGGATGGCTTAGTTATTTGTAGTTACTTTTCAAACAATTTTGCTACGACTGAATACAAAATTTCCTTGGTTTTGTTCTAATTCAGTCTACATTATTTCATGGAAGTATTTCCATGCTTTTCTATAAACATTACTTTAACCGACATAAATTGAATACAGAGCTAGCTTTAGAGCCACAGAGATATTGATTCATTTCCCACCTCTGATAGCCTGGCTGTGTAACCCTGGACAAGTCACCCAATCTATTTAACCCTTTATTTTCAGACAGCATAATTAATACACACACCATGATCTCAAGATAATAGGAAGAGGTAGAAAGCAGATAGGTTTTGAAGCCAGAAGATATTAATTCTAACCCTAGCCCACTCCTTCCCTAAAGAATCTGGGACAAATCATTTAACCACTGTAGGCCTTGGCTTACTGATATGCAAAATGGGGATAAATATACACATACTATACATACTGGAGCAAATGAGCACGTGTGTAAAAGTCCCTATGTGTGTTGAGTTCCCCTACTAAAACGAAAGCTTCTTTAGAGTAGAATTTGTGATGTACTTATCTTTGTATTTCTCACAACTCCTATCACAGTGCCTTGCACACAGTAGGGAGTTAGTAAAAGTTTCTTGACTTGCCACAATAACTGCTCAGGGATTTTCTAGTATAAGAAGTTAAAATTAGTTAGCATGGGGGTCCACCTGGGAATTACTGATTCCACTTCTTTCTTAGGTGTCCAAATATGCATTATACCCATCAGAAAAAGGTGAGACTCTCAGGGTAGCTGCATTCATTTAGGGTATTCATATTCTTTGAGCCAAGATCAGTGTCTCCAAAAACAAGTACTTGGAGCCAAGTATTATCCAGCAATCTGCGTAACACAGCACCAGCCATTCTAGCCTGTCCTGAGAATGAGAAACAGGGAATAGAAGAGATTTGTCCAAATATAAACATAAGACTGGAAAGAATAGCAGAGCCCTACAATCCCTGACCCAAAGGGTTATGAGGAAGAAAACAAAAAGATTACACTGCAGAAATGGACCATTGAGCCCTGACAAAATAAACGTGCAGCTTGGTGGGAACTGTCTTGCTTGCTTTTTTAAAGAATGAATTTAAATATCCTTTCCTTTTCTTCTTTTACCCTAACCATTTCTAAGCAAGGCCAAGATCCTGGGCTTTCCCTTTATCCCTCCCTGTTCCAGTCAAACTGTATGACTAGCTATTCCCAATATATATATGATTTTGGGCAACATATGGCCCTTGGGACTCAATTTTTTTCAATTGGAAAATGCAGATGTTAGGCCAAAGGTTCTGGTGGTCACTTCTAGGTCTAGATCTAAGATTCCATGATCATCTAGTCACTAGATTCTATTCCATTCCCTTCAGGGAGGTTAAGATGACCTCAAACATTCTTTAAAATTCATGACCTTATGATAATCCAACTTCCACATCTGTCTTCATACAGGTGGCCCCTCCTATTGGGAAAGCACTCACTCTTTGGCTCCACTTCTTGAAATTTCTAGCTTGCTTTAAAGTATGTCTTAGCTAGTTCCTCCTACATGATAAATTTTCTTATTTGTATCCCTGCCTTGATTATTTGTGCCCTTGTTCTTTGGAAATTATTTTTTATTTTGTATTTATTTATTAGCAGATACGTAACCCATATAAGTTTTGAGGATACTTCTCCAAGCTCCTTCTCAAACTGACAAACCAGGCTCCCAGAATTAGGCTGGTTGATTCTCTCAGTGCTCTAAGGGTATCCCTAAAGGGTCAGAGGTAATTCTCTAATATCATTGACCTAAGCATCCACTGCTGTGCTTACTACCAAAATTCTTAGTTGAAAATCAGATTAGTTAGCAAGCCTTAAGTATCTTCCATAAAGGAAGTATTTACTAAGATGGTACAGTAAGAAAAGTTGATATAAAACATCCCCAAATGTCTGTAATAAACTCTCCCACAAATACATACAGAGTAGAGGCAAAGAACAAAGACATGAAAGGAATATTTTAATACATGAAAAGCCTATATCTGAAAAATAAACGCTATTAATGTTTGTAATGGTAAAATGTGAGAAACTTTCCCAATAAGTACAGGAGTGAAGGATGGTAACAGCTAAGTGGCACAGTGAATAGAGTACTGGGCTTATAATCAAGAAGACTCATCTTCTTGAGTTCAAATCCAGTTTCAGATATTTCATAGTTATATGACCCTGAACAAGATGCTTAACCCCATTTGCCTTAGTTTCCTCATCTGTAAAATGAACTGGAGAAGGAAATGGCCAACCACTGCAGTATTTTTGTCAAGAAAACCCTAAATGGGCTCAAGAAGAATTGGACAAGACTGAAATGATTAAACAGCAAAGCAAGGATGAGCCCTTTTCCCAATGTTATTTATTTATTAACTTATTTCTAGAAATGTTAGTAATAGTAAAAATACATAAAAAGAAATTAAAGACATCTCTCCAGCTCACCTCATGCAAGTATCAGAGAGGAAAGAAAATGGTAGCCAAGGATGATCCTTTTCACCTCAAAATCTGTTTGGTTCACAAAAAGTAATGTTTGTATTGTTTCTAATATCCAATATTAAATTATAACAATCAGTTTCTGGATACAAAGAAAGAAGTCCTGGCAATCACACAGCTGATTGAAATATACAGGGAGGATTCTGGGAAGATGGTAGAGTAGGTAAGCAAATTTCAAGCTCTCCAGATTCCACTTCCCTTCCCTATTCCCCAAACAGATCAAATTTGCACCTCAAGGTGAATATAGACTGGTGAAAAATATTTGAAGACTTGGGACAGAACAGGAGTCCTCCTGGGACAATTCTAGAAGACTTGAAGAAAAGACCCAGGACCAGAGTGTAAACACCTCTGGGCTAGCTCAAGAGAAACACCAAGTTGGAACCCTCAGGCTAGCTAGGAGTGGTGGAACCTCAACAGGAACCACAGAAACTTTCACCTCCTGGACTGCATCAGGAGTTGGGGTCTGAGTCCAGCTAGACTGAATGAACCTTGACTGATTAGGACCAGGCCTGTCTGTGCTGTAGACCTGGGTGAAGGAGCCAGTACCCATTGAGTGCAGAATCAGGGAGCATGGATACTGCTGGCTGAGGGCACATGCAGGAGAGGAAAGCTCTTGGTTTGGAGTTCTGAGTTAGAAGGGAAAGCTGAAGGGAAGTTAGAGGCACCTTCCCCACCCAACAATTAGAGGTGCTTGTAGTAATACTTCTCATTAAAAAAAATGAACTGGAAAAGAAGAAAGACCCCAACCATAGAAACCTATTATGGGAACCAGAGTTCATGTTTAGAGTAGAACACTGAAGTAAAAAAAAAGCTTCTTCTACCCCAAAGTATAACATGAAATGGCTCCCTGCCCAGAGAGAATTTATAGAAGAACTTAAAAAGGATTTGAAAAATCAAATGAAAGAAATTGAGGAAAAACTAAGAAAATAAAAATAAAAATCATCCAAGAAAAACAAGAAGATTGTGGGGAATAAAAAGCTAATTAACTAGAAAAGAAAATACGGAGTCTTAAAAAAGAAAATAATTCTTTCAAAATTAGAATTGGATAAGGGGAAGGAAGCCAGTAAAGCTATAAGAGACCAAGAAATAATAAAATAAAATACAGAGAATTAAAAAATAGAAAAAAATGTGAAACATAAGAAAATAGATCTGGAGAATAGATCAAGAAGAGAAAATTTAAGAATAATTGGACTAGCTGACAGCCATGACCAGGAAAAAGAACCTTGACACAATAATTCAAGAAATAATCCAAGAAAATTGCCCTGGAGTGATAGAAGATGAGGGGAAAGTAGAAATAGAAAAAAAATTTAATCACTCCCTGAAAGAGATCCTTTGTGGAGAACACATAGTAACATTGTTGCCAAATTTTGAAAAGCCCAGATCAAAGAAAAAATTTTTCAAGAAACAAGAAAAAAATATTCAAATATGTTGGAGCTACAATTAGAATTGCACAGTATTTATCAACACAATAAAAGAGCACAGGTCCTGTAATCATATATGCTGGCAATCAAAAGAACCAAGCCCGCAGTCAAAAATATCATATCCAGCAAAAATTTTCATAATATTGAATGAAAAAAAGGACATTCAATGAACTTGTAGATTTTTCAGGACTTCATCTCAATCAAACCAAAACTTAACAGAAAATTTAACATAGAAGAACCAATATTAAAGATTAATTTCAAGGAACTTAACATGGAAACATTTTTTTAAAGTTTTTTTACATGAAAACATATACCATTTGTTTAAGATTGACATCAGATACTGGAATGTTATTATTCTATTAAAAATGATGAACAAACTGATTTTAGAAAGGCCTGGAAAGATTTACACGAACTGATGCTGAGCGAAATGAGTAGAACCAGGAAAAAATTGTACATAATAACAGCAAGAATTTGTGATTATCAACTATTAAAGACTTGGTTCTTCTCAGTGGTTCAGTGATCCAAAACAATCCCAATAGACTTTGGATAGAAAATGCCATCTGCATCCAGAAAAAGAACTATAGATATTGAATGTAAATCAACACATGCTAGGTTCACTTCTTTTTCCTGTTTCTTTTTTCTTTCCCATGGTTTTTTCCCTTTTACTCTGATTTTTATCTCTCAACATGATGAGGTATACAGGAAGAATAGACATAGAGGCATTAGAGGTCTTGTAATTCTGAAAACTTACTCTCATTGGAAATGGGTTAAAGAGACAATACCACATACATACCATGAAAGGTATAGCACCCTCCAAAATTTATAAAGAAATGGGGGGGAGAGAATAGCATAAGATAGGGTATAGAAGGATGTACACATTTGTGACAATAGGATAAGGTGTATAGATTAATGGACAAGGGATAAAAGATAAGGTAGGGTACAATAGTAGTGGTACAAGAAATATAGATTAGTGAGAAAGGGTTAAAGAGGGAAGGAAAGGGTGAGAGAAGAAGATAAGGGAGGGATTAATTGGTGGAAGAAGGTTAAGTAATAACAAGGCAATTTAAGGAGCAGAATTAAAGAAGAGTTGGCAAGGATAGGAAATGAGAGATATACAGAAATACTACAAGGATCAGGAGTAGAATTTATTAGAAAGAAAAAGTAGGGTTAAAATGATAGAAAGGATTGAAAATGACAAATGTCAGATGGTATATGGAAAAATTGATATATTAATATATTCTTGGAACTGTGAATGCATTCATTTTGGAAAACAATCTGAAATTATTATCAAAGAGTTATAATGCTTTGACCCATTAATACCATAATTAGATCTGTTTCCCAAAGTGATCAGAGAAATAGGAAAGAACTTATATGTTCTTTATTATTATTATTCCTTTTTAAAAGACTTTGTCTTTTCAAAATATAGGTATAGATAATTTTCAACATTAACTCTTGCAAAACCTTTTATTCCAAATTTTTTTCTACCTCCCTTCCTCCTACTCCCTCCCTTAGACATAATGTAATTCAATATATATTAAACATGTGCAATTCTTCTAAACATATTTCCACAATTATCACACTGTACAAAAAAAATCAGATCAAAAAGAGAAAAAAAAAGCAAAAAAAGCAAGCAAACAACAACAAAAAAGTGAAAATGCTCACACTCACAATCCTCTCTTTGGGTACACATGGCTCTCTCCATCACAAATCCTTTGTAACTGGCCTGAATCACCTTGCTGTTGAAAAGGGCCACGTCCATCAAAATTGATCATCATATGATATTGTTGCTGTATACAATATTCTGTTGAAAACCTATATATTCTGAAATATTTCTAGTCATTCTCTTTATGATGGCAAGGAATTGGAAACTGAGGGCTGTCTATCAAATTGGCTGAATAAGTTGTGGTATATGATTGTGATGGAATACCACTCTGTATTTGTAAGGTTGAGTTTAGGAAAACATGGAAAGACATATGAAATAGTGAAGAGTGAAATGAGCAGAGAGCATTTATAGTAACAGCAATATTGTTTGAAGAGTAAATGTGAATGGCTAAGCAAGCTATTATGAATTATGTGAATATTTAAATCAATCTTAAAGGACTGGTAAAGGAAAATCCTATCCAGAAAAAGAAGTGATATATGGAACTGTGTGTGTATATGTCTATATGTATATGTATATGTATGTGTATATACATATGTGTGTGAAATGTTGGTTTTGTCTAGTATGCAGTTGTTAGGAATGGGGGAAAAACAGTTTGAAACTCAAACATAAACAAAAATTAAATAAAAAAGAAGTCTCTTTAGCTCCAGGGAACCAAGTTCTCTTTCCTATCCCCTTTATTATCTAAAAATCACATCATTACTATACTGGAAACATATTACAGATGTTTCTGGGGGAAAATTAGCTAGACCAGTGATGTCTTCTAATTAGGCACCCTTCCTTTCCTGATTTCTTATTTCTGAGTCATGGTGCCAGCCAGGGAAGGGGATCTGGCTACTTTGATCTCCTTTATCTAAGCACATTCTGTCAATGAGTAAAAGGAAAAATCCATACCCTTTAGAGAGGAGTATGGAGTGGCTTTGTCTGGCTCAGCAGAGAATGTCATCATCTTAGAGATTATCTAGGGCCTAGATGCTAGTCCAACCCTCTCAAATGACAATTGAAGAAATAAGTTATTTCTTGTTCAAAGTCATAGTGATTGAAGACCAGGACTCTTTAGAATCTCTCAGTTCATCAGCTAGGAGAAGCCAGTAGTGTAAGAAGAAATTTTTCTCCATTGTATGATTCACTAAAGTAATGGGAGAGGAGAGAGAAGGAGAGAGGAAGAGAGGGAGGGAGGAAAAGAGGAAGGACAGAAAAGAGGGAGGAAGGGAGGGAGGGAGGAAAAGAGGGAGAGAGGGAGAGAGGGAAAGAGAGAAAGAGGAAGAGAGGGAGAGAAGAACAGAGGGAGGGAGAGAGTGAGAGAAGGGAGGAAGGGAGAGAGAGAGAGAGAAAGAAGAGAGGGAGAGAGCGATGGAAGGAGGGAGAAAAAGAGGGAGAAAGGGAAAGAGGAAAGGGAGAGAGGGAGTAAAAGAAGGAGGGGAGGAGTCTCAGAAGCTGATGAGCCAAACTAAGCTATTATGAAATAAAACTTCCCTCATCTCCATCCTCCACCAACACCCCCAAAACATACTATTTTTTCTAACTGAAAAGCCAGTTCAAGGTGACAGTTCAAGTTCAGGAGAAAGCACATGCTGGCTGGCCTTTAAGCAGATTAGACTCCATCACATGCATCTTATCAGGCGGGATTCATGCTCTGCTGGAATGGAATATGGACCTGGGAATTGGACGATGATGACCCTGGCTTGCTGCCCCTGGGAGGATGCAGATGGGGGGGGGAAGAGCATGCAAACCTAGATTGCTGCAGGATGAGCTACAGGGGTCTTTTTCCAGGAATGATTTGCTATGTAGCCTCTCTTATCTTTTTCTTCTTGTGAAAATGTAGCCATCGATATCCAGCTGTGTGTCAGGCACATGGAGTGCAGGGATATTGCAAATGTTTGCAGGGGTCCAATTTTTGTCTTTTGCCAATTTTCTCCCACAATCCTCTTAGGCAGAATGCATTTAAGAACAGCAGTTGTTACATGACTGAAAAAAAGTAGATAAGCCTTCTGTTGGGTTAGCCAACTGGTCAGCAGACAAGAGTAGAGATGATCTTTGGATTTGGTGGAATTCTTTGCTTCTGACCATGGGAAAAATATTACTTAGAGCTGAAATACATCATAGAAGTCATTTAGTCCAGTACTCTCATTTTACAATTAAGATGAGTGAGTTTGTCGAACTTTGTCCAAAATCACCTAATAAAAATAAAGTAGAAGATTCAAGATTCAAATTCAGATCTCTTGGCTCCAAACATAAAATTCTTACCCCTCTGCCATTGCCTCTGTTATTTTTAGGAATTATTTAGTCCAGTCCTCTACTTCTTAAAACACACACCCACACCATGATCATTTCCTGATCTACTACCTGAATCATCTTTTGTATCAAAGATTAATAATAATAGTTAATATTTATATAACACCTGAGCATTTCAAAGTGCTTTACTAATGTAATCTCCTTTGATCCTCACAACCTTAGGAGGTAGGTGCTATTATTGGTCCCATTTTACAGATGAGGAAACAGGCAAACAGATAAGTGACTTGCCCAAGGATTTGAGGCTGATTTGAACCCAGGTATTCCCAACTCCAGGTGCAGGTGCTCTATCCAATAAACAGCTTATAAATGCCCAGTGAAACTACCATGTCTAAAATCACATAAAATAAATTCTCTGGTCAACTAGGTGGTGTAATTGATAGAGTGCCAGTCCTGGTATCAAGAAGACTCACCTATGTGAATTCAAATCCAGTCTCAGACACTTACTAGCTATGTTCTGGGCAAGTCACTTAATCCTGTTTGCCTCAGTTCCTCATCTGTAAAATGAGCTAGAGAAGGAAAAGGCAAACCACTTCAGTATCTTTGCCAAGAAAGCCCCAAATGGGGTCACAAAGAGTCAGATGCTATTAAACAACAACAATATTCTGCACCTGTAGCTTCCATTTTTCTATTAAGTGGAGGAAAAATAATTTTGATCTTTGTTATTATTAGCAACAAGATTGGTCATTGCACTAGCTGTGTGAATACAATTCTGTAAAAGACATTTAACCTCTTCTAGGGTTGTGGATAGATCATCCCTTGTTCTTCCCATGTGGCCAGCTCTTTTATTTTTCTACTCATACATTTCTTTGATGGCATCCCTTCTACCTTCTTCTGAGTGGGTTTCTTGTGCACCATGTATATATCTGATTTCAGGGATACAGTAGTGATACCAAATCATAAAATCCAATCTAATTCTAAGCAGTTTATAATCTATTTCATGAAAGAAAACTATCTTGTAAATGATGAAGCATCAGTTTGCTATGAATAGAAGTTCAGAGAAGTAAAAGATTGATGTAGTTGGAAAGAATCAAAGATTTAGACCTAAGAGGGATCCAATCCCTAATTTATTTTACAGATAAGGAAATGGAGGTTCAGGGAGATTAATAATCTTAACAGGGTCATAGAGCTGATCAGTGTCTGAAGGAAGATTCAAATCCAAGTCTTCTCACCTTCAAGATTTATCCTTTATCCACTCTATGATGGCATCCTTTGATAAACTTGTGCTTCACAAATTTCTCCTTTCATCTACATGAGCAATACTAAAATCTTTTTAGGACCTTGCTTTTCTGAGAGATATCTTTAAATCACAGTCATTAATTTTCACTGCTCTATAGCATACATCCTCCAGTCCTATCATCTGGTCTCTTTTGTTGCTCCCTTCACATCTCTTGCTGATTCTAACTGATCTCAGTGTCTTAGTTCTTGTTTTTCTTGAATGGGAAGTCATTCCCCATCCCCTCCCTCCTGAAATAATATGCATGAAAATGATTTAAAAACTGTGAATTACTAGATGACATGGTTTATTATAATTATTAGCAGAATACCAGTACATGTGATAATTGTTGGGTGATAGTAATATGTCCTTGGGCAAGAACAACAACAAAAAAAATGGAATTTGGGCTAAATCTTGAAAGGTTAGTAGAATTTTAATGGGAGGAGGCATGCAAAACCAGATCCCAATTAGTACAAAAAAATGAATCCCCTGAAGTGGCTGTATTATTTAAATTCCTATTATCTATTTCCATTAAACTGGAATCAATGACCTATTTTGCATAATTACATGTTCAAATAGTGTCAGTTCAAATCCATGCAATGACTTCTGGGCATTCAATATTCACATTAATAGTGATCTAGCTGTAGTAAAAGAGGAAAAAGTATTCTAGGAAAGGAAAATAAAGGCTTGGGATATAACTATCCTATGTCGTTTGCAGGGAATGATGGGTAACCAAGTCTGGCTAGAGTATAGGCTGGTGACTGGTGGGATATAAAAGTACTTTTTTTCTAAGTATAAAATATAATTTTTTTTACATATCACTATGCAGACATGGTACTTTTAATATATTTTTTGAGGCAAAAGCAGGAAGTATTTCTTAGACTCACAATTCTCAACTTTGAGGGAATTCTAAAACGTGGAATGAATATATGAAAAAAACATTTACCAAGCCTGTAACATGAGTTAGGCATATGCCTTGATGGAGATATAAATATAAAAAGTAAGACTGTCCCTGTCCTCAAGAAGTTTATATTTTAATATATTCTGTGGCGGATTGATAGCTAGGGATGGTGTTATAAATTGGGAAATCATAGAAATGGTGGGTAGAATCATAAAATGTTTGCTTAACATGGCCTTTCCTGAAATGATAAGGTTGGTTTTATTATTTGGTTTGAAAGAGGATGTGAAGAAATAAGAAAAGAAAAACTATAAAAATGACCATAAAAATAACTTTTCTGGGGAAAGCTCCAAATTGAGAGTCATATTAGGCAGGATAAGAAAGAAAGGTGACAGGTCTAATGGATGAAAACTATTTTATGGCAGAAGGCCATTCCCTGAGTCTAAACTAGAGGAAAATAGCTTTAATTATATGTATCAAGAAAACAGATTTACAAAAAGAAAAACTTTATAACTGGAAAAGTTTTAAGAAGTTAGGACAGATTACTGAATTAGTATAAAAGACCCTGAGAAACCTCTAAGACCAGAAGAAAGAGGCATCTATTTGGAATGTCCTGTTCTGTCCATGTAGGAAAGAACTACAAGGAAGAAACTTTTGAGGTCCTTTTCCACACTTTTGATTTAGTGAAATGGACTGATTTTTATCTCAATAGGAAGCCACAACATCTCTTGACATTTTTAACCTTGTAAGGTTCTTTATACCTCATTATATAATTCTGCTTTTTAATTTTTCAGACTAATCATTCAACTAAATTGAAATCCCTCAACTAACAGCAAAAGAGTTCTTTGTTTTACTCTTGTAATTATTGAGGAAGCTTCTAGTGTTTCTCCATTGCACATAATGATAGATTTTGAGCTTCAAAACATGATCATATTAAAAACTATGCTTTCATACTTATACTTTGTAGAATTTTTAGTATAAATACATATTAGAACATTTTCTGTTTATTCTCATTGAGTGTCATGCCCAAGATTTGTTTGTGAGGGTTTATTTCCCAAGGAAAGTTCTGGATCTCCTTCCAACTATGAGCTTCAATTGTTATTTTAATAACACCAACATCCCTAGTTAAGCTGGGATGCCCAAAGGAAGGTTTATCCACTCTTCTTATGTTTTCCCAGTACTAATCAGATAAAGCAACCAGCCTTGAAGACTCAGCCTAAACATAACTCCGTTCTAGTTTCAGATGTAATCAATCAAGTCCTCCAGAGCAGAACTGAAATGTATAGTCTTCATCTTAATCAACTCAGGAAAGATTGGAGATTGTGTAGAACAAGACAAAGCTTTCTCAGCTAAGGAGCAAAAAAATGAAGGATGAAATTAGTAGAGAAATACTCAGTCTCCATGACCCATTTTTCTCAGGCAAAATGACATAAAGAATTGAAGATAGAATAACCCACATCTTTAGGTCACAAACTTATCTAGACACTCAGCCTAAATACCCCCCCCCACATAAACTAAATAATTCTGGCAAAAAATAACTAGAGGGGCCTGAAGAGCTAGATTATTGAATTATCTCTGGCTACAGAATTATAACTATGGGACAAAGAGATAGAATCTTATAGGGCAATATGTACTATCATGAACAAAAATTATATTCAAAAAACTAATGACTATATTTTGGGGTAAAACAAAATTTTCATAGATATTGGGTTACAAAGGATCTCAAAGGTCACTAAATACTATCATTTAGAGATGAGAAAATTGGGACACAGAAGGTTATGACTTCAAAGAGAGAGTGAGTAAACAGAGGAAGGCATTGAAGGTAGGTCTTCTGATTCTTCCCACAAGACTATCTTGGTGTATTGTTCATCTTGCTCAACTTTTCACCAACTCTCACTCCTTTGGATCTCTGCGTTAAAGTCTCAATTTTGCCTTAAATCTCATCTATGATGACATTTTTTTCATTAATATTATAGAGGATGGTGTCAGAAAGAATTTTGCTCAGTTGCTTCAGGGCAGGGGATATTTCATTTTAATGGGATAATTTTTTAATTAATTGATTTCTTCTGTCTTCTTTCTTCTCACTGTACTTTGCTTTAGAAAGTTAAAAAAAATGGGGGAAATGGATCTCATTCTGATAGGCTCCCATAATAAACATCGGGGGGAAAATTCAAACTGAGTCTTGCCCATGGGGAAAAAATCCTTAACTGATTTTAATAGATTATGATGGTATTCAGGAGCCTTTATAGTGTCACTCAAAAGTGACACATGATAGCATAGGATTCAATATATTGGGAGTTCAGCCTAGAAACTATCCAAGGGGAAACTATTGGTACTAGCATGGCTTAAAGGACCCACTATATGGTAGCTTTATAATGTGACTCCAGAGCTAAGATCCCAGGGTGGTCACACATATTTGTATATATATATATATATATATATCACCTATGAGGTAGAAACCATAAGGATAATTGTTTAATTGTTTCATTTTACAAATGAGCAAAATGAGTCATAGACATTGAGTGATTTGTACATATGTACCCATTATCAGAAGCAGAATTTAAATTCAAATATCTGCAGATTTCTACTCCAGATTTTGACATTGACACATGCTATCTCTATATTGTAATGGGGTTAATGGGGAAGACAAATTGTCACAAAATAGGCGTTTACCCTTCTCAAAGCTGTCCTACCAGTCAAACTAAGTACTTTCCAATCAGTCTCCAAAATACAATGTTTTTTCTCCCTTAGCTAAATCAGATTATGCTACCAACTGCAGGCTTGTGTTAGCTCATCTCTAAAGAGACAGCCACCATGACACTGAGTTTCTTTCCCTTTGTCAGAATCAAGAATTAATTGAGTGTTTAAGATGAACTAGCCCATTAAGCCTGATGAAGGCTTCATGGTAGCCAGACAGTCCTGCTACCTCACACAGCATGGATCAAAAGTAGAGGTCTTTGCCATCCATCCATCTTACTTTTCTTCTAAATGAACTCAAGACTGAGCCTCTGAGCATATGAATAATTGGAGTGGAGGGTAAGAAGGAGGTAATGGGGAAAATAAAGAAAGAAAAAGCGAGAGAGGAAAATGAATAAATTTATAGAACTGAACGCTGTATTATTGTGTGCCATGGCAGAAGGCAAATGCTTTTAGAATTGTATCTTTCAGATCCTGCATGTTTATTTATAGGGTTTCAGGTCTTCCAACACATTTAGATACATATAAATGTACCATTTCCAGAAGTCACCAGTTACTATTTTCTTTTTGGCAGTCTTGTTCATGGTCGTAAAGGGAACTGAGGGTGCCAATGATTAGGGCAGTCACTGGCCTGAAGAAAGAACAAGATCCAAAAAAGAAGTATAAATCAAAGGAACTCTGGGTCAGAACCAGTTTTTTAGGAATGCTAAATCCAAAAAGTGAAATAGTAAGTCGGGAGCAAAAATAGAAGTACAAGGTAAAGGTAAAGAGATGTGTAAAGAGACTGAAAGGCACAAAACTAAAAGGGTCAGCAAATTGTTTGCCACAATCCACCTTTTTGAAACTCTACCCCTTTATCAGATGAAACTAATATTCCCACTTTCAACCTTGCTAAATTATATAAATCTCCACACCCATCAATATATGCCCTGGGATTATTACTTGCCCCCTGACGGTAGCAAAAAGATACAACCTCTTTAGAGATACTATTTTCCTTTCTCCCTCGAGCTATCTGGATTATCTCAGATATCTCTGGTTCTGCAAATTGGCTTCTCCTAGTTTAGTTTTTTTCTTGATCTACTTCAGTCATTTGGTCATTCAGTCAATAAACACTTATTAAACCCCTACTATGTGATGGATACTATAACAACTTACTTCAAATTTTATCTGTCCAGAATTTCTTTCCCAGAACCCTGCTCTTTGCTCAATAAAAATGAACAAAACTGGACAGAAAAAAGCTAGAGTATGTAGGCATGAAATCTCTTCATGCCCAAATATCTAATGTTTAAAACTATCTGTGTCAATGGCATTTGAAAGATTGGATAACAGAAAATAGAGAAAGGCAAGTATTATTCTTATTTATGAAGAAAAGCCAAAAAGCAAAAAAAGCAGAGTATGTAAGTTCAGTATGCATAGTTCAATGAGCTTAACTTTGATGCCCATGAAAATTGTGAAATAGATCACTAAAGAGATGGTTTGTGAATGGCTAGAGAAGGAAACCACAGTTACCAAAAACAAGCATGGCTTAATGGTTCACCAACAGCAGTGATTGTAGTCCCTTATTCACAGAGGACTAAAATGGCATCACTATGTTGAGTCAAGGTACAGTATGTCCCACTGTGGCTAATCGAGCCAATATGAGCTCAGAAGGCTCTTCTACAGGTTGGGGTTTAAGTAGCTCAGATTATAATTTGGAAGAGAGATGGCTCTAAATGTTCTTATCTCACAGTTCTTTTGAGCTCCTACAATTCTGCTTGGCTCATAGAGCACAGCGCCTTCTTTAGTGTAGTCCACCATGCTGGGTGGTCCTGTGCCGGTGTCTCCCATGTTTCACAATTGACTCCAAAGTTCTTTTGAGAGACCTTGAGAGTATCCTTGTAATCTTCATCAACAGCAGACTAGACCAGACTAACCATATTTTCTTTTTTGACTGGGCTACTAGTCATTTTCATTCCAAAATCCCATAATTTTATTGCTTCTTATGAGTATTGAGGCTTAACACAGATCTTCATTAGAATTCACCATATAGGAGGCAGAGATTAAAAAAAATTCATTTTATCACATCCAGGAAATGTAAACCTTTGATGTAATGGGTCCAATTCTTCTTTGAACAAGTTGTACAGAATCAACAGCTATGAATATATGAAGAGATGAACTATGGTCACATCAACATGATACCATGAAGTCCAGCGTTAGGATAATTATTTCAAATTATTTCAAAATCCTTTGTAATTATATGACTCCATATATAATGAATAATGCAAACATAATAGAAACAAAAATGTTTGCACACAAATATGTGTGACCACCCTGGAATCTTAGCTCTGGAGTCACATTATAAAGGTACCATATAGTGGGTCCTTTAAGCCATGCTACTACCAATAGTTTCCCCTTGGATAGTTTCTAGGCTGAACTCCCAATATATTGAATCCTATGCTATCATGTGTCACTTTTGAGTGACACTATAAAGGCTCCTGAATACCATCATAATCTATTAAAATCAGTTAAGGATTTTTTCCCCATGGGCAAGACTCAGTTTGAATTTTCCCCCCGATGTTTATTATGGGAGCCTATCAGAATGAGATCCATTTCCCCCATTTTTTTAACTTTCTAAAGCAAAGTACAGTGAGAAGAAAGAAGACAGAAGAAATCAATTAATTAAAAAAATTATCCCATTAAAATGAAATATCCCCTGCCCTGAAGAAGCTTACATTCTACTAGAGGGGGACAATATATTCACACATAAATGCAGGGTGTATAAATTAGTATGTAAATTATTTGGGGCAAACAATAATTTTGAAATGGTTTCATTCTGAATATGAGACACCAGGATATCTCATAAATCTGATATTTAGCAGTTACAATATGTTTAAGTTAATTTCTACATCTTCAATGAGTTTCTTGTTTACTGAGTGTTAGATTTCATGTCATACACAGTTCATGATTTTCTTTTGCTAGTGTCCATTCTATCATTTTTAAGGATGGATATTTTTACTCTAAAGAAACACTCAAGGGGCAGCTACGTGGCTCAGTGAATAGAGCCTCAGCCCTGAAGTCAGAGGACCTGAGTTCAAATTTATCTCAGACACTTAACATTCCTTAGCTGTGTGACCCTGGGCAAGTCACTTAGTCTCAAGTGCCTCAGCAAAAAGAAAAAAAAAAAAGAAACACTCCAAAGTTGTAATTCTTAAAAGCATACTTCAATGATTCCTAGAGATACTGAAGTAAGCACCGGCATGAGGAAGTTAAACATTTAGAGGATCATTCCAGCCTATAATAGTGAGGCAAGATAAGCCATATCAAAGTATAGAGAAAAAAAGTGGTCAAAAAATTAAAAATAACAGCAAGAACTGAGACTAATTCTACAAAACATCTTAACTAATCGTAAGAAAATAAGTAAAGACTTTCAGAGGAAAATGATAACTGATATTGTTACTGATTACTGGAATATTCATCAAATTGTAAAATCTACTCACACTGACACTTCCTAGCTGTGTGACCCTGGGCAAGTCACTTAAACCCAATTGCCTCAGCAAAAACAAAATCTACTCACACAAAATTGAAGGGAGGGATTTTAACTTGCAATGGGTCTGAAAATTTTGTTTCTATTGAGGAAAGAATGAACTCTAAAAAAACATTGAGGAGCAGAAGTGTTAAAGAATTACAAATATTCCCAAATATAGATGAAATGTTACTAGAATTTGACATTGATCCATGGAACACATCAAAAAGGTCAATAAATTAATCAAAAAGGTACATATAATCAAGCTTCAGTGGCCTAGAACCTCATTTGATTTCATCCCATTGAAAAACTATGGACTATTCTTAAGACTAGACTTAGAAAAATGAACCATTCATCAAAAGTATGCTTAGTATTAAGTGTGATAAGAGTAATTTCATTATAAATTAAAGATTATGTGTCAGAATCTTGTGAACTCAATACCAAGTAGTATAAAATAAATGATTGCACTGTAAAATAGGACATATTGCATATTAAAAAAATTTTAACAATGTAAAAGTTGAAAAGTGTAATGGTCAAATGAGTTAAGATATATAAGGCAGTTTTCAAAATTTAAAGTACTATGTAAGTGCTAGCTATCATTATTATAATTTATTCTACTTTGTTCCAAGTAATGTGCATACAACTGAGCAGATGGGGCAAAGTATGATGATGGGGGAGGCACTAATTAGGAACTCAGGAAAGGCACTTGAATTGAGCCCTCAAGAAAGCTGTGGATTTCAAGAGATAGAATTAAGAATATAGAGTATTCCAAATCCATTTAAAGACATTGGAGGCAGAGAACAGAAAGGATGCCAGTGTACCTAGAATATACCATGTCTGAAGAGGAATAGTATATAAACCTCCTGGAAAGATTTTTGTTTTGGAGACAGATTATCACTGGCTTTAAATGTCAAACAAAGGAGTTTGTATTTTTTTCTTCAAATCAAGGAAGGGAGAGCTTCTAGAATATAGACTGATATGGTTAGACTTCCATTTTAGGGATACAAATTTGGTGTTTATGTGAAGGATGGACAGGAGATAGAAGAAGCAGAATTTAGGAAGACCAATTAAGATGCTGTTGCAATAGTCCAAGCAGAGATGTTGAAGATTTGGACCAGAGTAGTTGTGTTATGAGTAGAGAATAGGAGACAAATGAGAAAGACCTATAGAAGGTAGAATGAAGAGCACAAGAGACAGTGAACAGGAGAAAGAAGAGAGGAGGAAAATATTTCTAGGAATCAGGGAGATGTCAGGCTTGAGAGCAGCTGACCCTTCTCTTAATTTATTAAAAATGGTTTCTCTCTGTTGGACAGTAGCTATGATTTTTCCACCTGCCATTTTTCCCTTGGCTGCAGCTTTTGAAGCAAGCCCTTGGGCTATAAAAAAGCATAAAATACTCAACTTTACAAAGAAACTCAGGACTAAATTACATCCTACCTTGTAGAACACTAAATCATTACTACCTGTTGTCAGCAAGAATGGGATGAAGCAAAACACCAGCTTAAGCTACAGTTTGGCATTCAAGTACAATTTTAATCTGGTGACATGCACATAGGGCAGTCATTGATTAACAGAATAAAATAAAATGTTGTCACTTAATGCAAAAAGAGGGCCCTAGTTCATCAAAGGAAAATTAAAAATGCATTTTTTCTAACACTTTCAGTTGCCAAAAATGGAGTGATCATTATAAATCTGCCTGATGCATTCCACTCTCATTTCTCTGAGGCAAATGATGAGCAAAATCTTTTCAAGACCAGGGGGGAGGAAATAGAGGCAGTACCAAGATTAGGCAGACAAATCATAAGCCTTGGGTCCTAAGGATGACAGTTAATTAGCCCAAACCACCTCCTCTTGCTGATTCTCCTACTGGAAACACAATGAACAATGAATATTTAAGTAGATGATTCCAGGGAGTTCTCCCCAACCCCTTCTGAGACACAAATCACAGTGGCCAAATAATAATTTGTAAAGGGATTCATCTAAATCAGATTTGTCTTCAGATTTGGATTTCTCCAGAGGGATCAAGTCAGACAGTTTGCAGAATGTCTGCTGGTCACAGTGGGCAAGATGGAAGCACCTGAGGTCTTGGCATGGAAAGCCAGTGACCAGGTCCCTGGCCCTAGCACAAGAAGTTTGGGACAGTGCCCCCTGTGCCCCAGGAGCAGAGCTCAACTTTAAAAAATGAGCAGGAAACCAAAAAAGAATATTGACCACAGAAAGCTACTAGACAGGAAAGATCAAAACACAAACTTTTTTTAAACAATGATTTATTGTTTTTAAAATAACAATAGCTTTTTATTTTTCAAAATACATGCAAAGATAGTTTGCAACATTTGCCCTTGCAAAATCTTGTGTTCCAAATTTTTCTTCCTCCTTGCCACCCTCCCCCCTCTCTTAGACAGCAAGTAATCCAATATAGGTTAAACATGAAAACTCTTAAAAGAACAATAATGTCAAAATATCTACAGGCAAAGCCTCAAAGGGGAATAATGAATTGGTCTCAAGACCAAAAAGTCCTCTTGGAAGAGTTAAAAAGGATTTTAAAAATCAAGTAAGAGATGTAGAAGGAAAAAATGGGAAAAGAAATGAGAGTTAGGCAGGAGAATTATATATTTAAAGAGAGTCAAATAGGCAAATAAGCAAAGAAAGAGTACTACCAAATTTCTCTTATGACATAAGTATGGTGCTGATACCTAAACCAAGAAGCGCCAAAACAGAAAAAGAAAATTATAAAGCAACTTCCCTAATAAATATTCATGTATAATTTTTAAATAAAATGTTAATAAAGATATTACAGCAATTTATCATGAAGATAATACACTATGACCAGGTGGGCTTTATACCAGGAATACAGAGCTGGTTCAATATTAGGAAAATTATCATTATAATTGACCATATCAATAATAAAATTAATAGAAATTATACAATTATTTCAATAATTGTAGAAAAAGCTTTTGACAAAATGCAGCATCCATTTCTATTTAAAACACTAGAGAAAATAGGAATAAATTAACTTTTCCATAAAATGATGAGCAGTATCTATCTAAAATTATCAGGAACATTATCTATAATGGGGATAAGCTACAAGCCTTGCAGATGTGAAACAAGGATGCCCATTATCACCACTATTATTTGAAATGATACTAGAAATGTTAGTTGTAGCTATAAGAGACAAAAAAAAGTTGAAGAAATTGGAATGGGCAGTAAGAAAAAAATATTACTCTTTACAGATGATATGATGGTAAATTTAGAGAACCAACTAAAAACTATTTAAAATAATTAACAACTTTAGCAAAGTTGTGGGATATAACATAAACCCATATAAATCATCAGCATTTATATAACCAACAAAGCCCAGCAGCAAGAGATAGAAATAGAAATTCCACTTAATAGCTGTAGACAATATAAAATATTTGGGAGTCTATCTGCCATGATAAACCCAGGAACTGTATGAATACAATTACAAAACACCTTTCACATGAATAAAATCATATCTAAACAATAGAAAAAATATCAATTGCTCATGGATAGACTGAACTAATATAACAAAAATGATAATTCTACCTAAATTATTTTGCTTATACAATGCATACCAATCAAACAACCAAAAAGCATTTTATATAGCTAGAAAAAAATAATAACAAAATTCATCTAAAAGACAAAAGGTCAAGAATATCAAGGTAATCAATGAAAAAAAAAAAACATACAAAGGAAGGTGGTTTAATTAGACCAAATCTAAAACTATACTACAAAGTAGTAATCATCAAAACTAAAAAATAGAGTAGTTAGGTACACAAAACACAGTAGTAAATGACAGTAATAATTTAGTTTGTTAAACCCAAAGACTCCTGCTTCTGGGATAAGAACTCACTGTTTGACAAAACTAAAAAACATAGTAGGGCAAAAAATAGGGATAAGCCAAACATCTCACAATTTATACCAAGATAAGGTCAAAATAGGTATGTGCTTTAGACATAAAGAGTGATATCATATGACCAAACAAGAAATAGAGCAAAGATTTTTAAACTGTGGATCACAACCCCAAATGGGGTTGTGCAACTGAATGTGGGGGTCACAAAAATTTGGAAACAATAAAAGGTCTCTGAATGCAACAACCAAAAAATTAATTCAAAATCAAATGTGTAATGAATCCAAGGTGTTTCTGGGAGCACTTGCTCATATTGTTTCATGTGATTTCACTATAGTCTTAGTTTTGAACATACCACATGGGTACTTTGCACTGAGTCTGCATGAACACTGCCAGACCACACTGCAGCTCAAATTCAAGATGGGGTCATGTAAAAATTTCTCAGGCAAAAAGGGGCTGTGAGTGGGAAAAGTTTAAGAAGCCCTAAGATAGAAAACATTATGAAATGAAAAATGAATAATTGTAATTACATTAAATTAAAAAGGTTTTGCAAATAACAACAAAACCAACCAATACAACCAAGATTAGAAGGAAAGCAAAAATCTGGAAAACTATTTTTAGAACCAGTGTTTTTTTTTTGTTTTTTTTTTTATGTTGTGGTCCATAGAACCAGTGTTTTTGATTAAGGCCTCATTTCTCAAATATATAAAGAATGGAATCAAATTAATAAAAATATGTCATTGCCCAATTAGTAAATGGTCAAAGGATATGAACAGGCAGTTTTCAGATAGGAAATTAAGTCTATTTAGAATCATATGAAAAAATTCTTGAAATAAATATTGATTAGAGAAATGTACATTAAAATTACTCTGATGTACCACCTCATACCTATCAGATTGGCTAATATGACAGAAAAGAAAATGATAAATACTGGAGAAGATGTGAGGAAATTGTAACAATGATGTATTATTGATGGAATTGTGAACTAAGGCAACCAATCTGGAGAGAAATTTGGATCTATGCCCAAAGGACTTTCAACTGCATATTCTTTGATCCAGCAATATTACTACTAAGTCTATATCCCAAAGAGATCATAAAAAAGGGAAAAGGATCAACGTGTACAAAAATATTTGTAGCAGTTCTTTTTGTGATGGCAAAGAATTTGAAATTGTGAGGATGTTCATTAATTGGGGAATGGCTTAACAAGTTGTAGCCTATGAATGAAATAGAATGCTATGTTCCATTAGAAATGATGAGCAGAAGAATTCCAGAAAAACCTAAAAAAAGCTTCTTTTAACTGATGCTGAGTGACATGAACAGAACCAGGAGAAATTTGCATGTAGTATTAGCAACATTGTGGGATGATCAACTAGACTTATCTCTTTTCAGCAATACAATGATCCAAGACAATTCTCAGAATCTTATGATGAAAAATTTTATTCATGTCCAGAGAAAGAACTATGGAGTTTGAATGCAGATTAAAGAATATAATTTTCACTTTTTTGTTGCTTTTTCTTTCTCATGGTTTTTTCCTTTTGTTCTGATTCTCTTTCACAACATGACTAATGTAGAAATATGTTTAACTTGATTGCACATGTATAACCTATATCAGATTAATTTTCTGCCTTGGGACAGAGGGGGAGGAAAGAGACAGAGGGAGAAAATTTTGGAACTCAAAATCTTACAAAAATGAATATTGAAAACTATCTTTATGTGTAATTGGGGAAAATGTTAATAAGTACAAAAAATTTAGTCTCAGAAGAAAAATAACCTGATACAGGTAATTTTCAAGTAGCTGGAAAAATGGGAGAGAAACAATACAGATAATTGGCACCAAATGAAAATCCAAGAACTATATTTGAGCCAATAGTTTTAAAATCCTTTTATTCTAGAAACCCTTTTTAATAATTAAATAGTCAAAAGTAGTTTATTATCAGCAATGGTATATAGAAAAATCAACATATAATTTTTTGCAAATGATCATTCAAATTTTAAAATAAAGACTTAACTATATACAATATGCTGGAGAAAGGGAGAGAGAAGGAAAGAGGGAGAAAGAGAGAGAAGGAGGGAGGGGGAGGGGGAGAAAGAGAGAGAGAAGGAAGAAGAGAGGGAGGGAGGGAGAGAGGAAAAGAGGGAGGGAGAGAGGGAAAAAGAGAGAAAAGGAAGGAGGGAGAAAAGGAAGGAGAAGAGAGAGATGGAGGAGACAGAGGAACAGAGGGACAGAGAGAGACAGCCAGGGAGGAAGGGAGAGAGAGAAGAAGGGAGGGAAAAAGAGAGGGAGGGAGAGAGAGGGAGAATTCTGTTGGTCCCTGTCTCCAAGTGAAATCATTATTACAACTGAGAACCTCTTGGTGGAAGTGAAAGCAGCCAAGGTCACAGACCCCATTACTGTAGTCAAGCAGGTCAGGTTGCTAATTAAACATAAATGGAAATAATTCAAACTCAGTCCCCAAGCACTTATGAACAAAGTGGAAAAACACTCTACCCAAGAAAGGAACTCATGCATTACATGACCTCTGGAAAACATCATTTGTTTTCAGGCGAGGAACACAATGACATATGCTCCTAGAACAAACGATTATCTCTCATCTTCCCTCTTCCCAAGAAGCTGTCCCAGGTATATATATGCTGCAAACAAGAGCAAAGAGCTTTAGGAGGAGCAGTCTTATGCAATGAATGACTCTCTATTCTGCCTCATCAACAAATAAGCTTTGAGGGGTAGTCAGAAGTGGACACTTAAGCCCAAAGTATATTCCCATTCACCCTCCCACACTGGGCAGACTTGTTCTGTCATTTATTCCTTTGGGCCAGGCAGAGAAACTAGTAATAGGTAATTTAGGAGTTGGGAGTTGGGGGAGGTGTTAATTCATCAGCAAGAATATATTAAGTGCCTACTATGTGCCAGCCAGTATGGTAGATGTTGGAGATGTAAATACATATCTACTTTTTTTCTCATCAGTGTGCCTTCATTCTATATGGCTCCACTTCTCACAGGTGCAGCCATGGCTTCTGACCAATTCTGCAGGGGTCTTTCTTCTCCTTCAGTTTTTACTGTCCCAACTCTCCATTGCCTTTTCTTCAGGATAATATCCTAATTCTTGCAGAATGGAATAGCTAAGTCGACATCTTTCCAAGTTCTATTAAAACCCCCAGCTTTTTCTGGCAGGCCCAGAGTTGTAATACCTCTGGGCCATTTAAGATTTCCTATTCATTTCCTCCAAACTTCAATCTTCTCACAAAGGATCTTGTCAGGGGGTTGAGGTCTCTCTGCCCATCCTGCACTACAAAAGCAGAGTCAATCTTAAATAGAAATGAGGACTACTAATCTGTACATAAGGATCTCTGCCAGTACATGCTGACTTAGTTTTAAAATGTGATGTTATCTATGTTTTATTGTATTTTTGCTTATTTTGATAAATATTTTCCAATTACATTTGGATCTGGTTCCAGTGGCACTCAGAAATTGCTATGTGTGGCAATGGGTCTAGTGTTTGACTCCTTTGCTATTTTCATTCCTGGGTCAAGGTCTTCTCTCTCTCTATGGGGATGTGCCTACCAATTACTCAACATTTCCTGCTGGCCCCTGTAACTCTCATTCAGATTCCCAGTCCTTAGCACAGAACCCCACACATAGTAAGTGCTTTATACACGGCCTTTCCTTCATTCCTTCATTTCTTCCTTCATTCATTAATGAATGCTTCATTCCTTCATTTCTTCCTTTATTCATCAATGAATGCTTCATTCCTTCATTTCTTCCTTCATTCATCAATGAATGCTTCATTCCTTCATTTCTTCCTTCATTCATGAATGCTTCATTCCTTCATTTCTTCCTTCATTCATTAATGAATGCATGCACTCATGCATTCTACTATCTTGTTCCTTGCATCATTGTTTTCCCATCCCTCTTTTCTTCTATAGCATTAGGATTGGGCTATGCTAATTAGCCCATTGCTACCATGAAATAGCATTGGAAACAAAATTGGGTAAAATCAGAGCTGGAAAGTGCTCCAGAAATGCCATACAAGTTGGGGAGAGGAGATTGACCATACTGTTGCGATCACAAAGATCCATCTTTCATCTATACAAATACTTAATGCTAGACAGATGTCAGCTACTATTATCCTTTTATTCTTATTCTTAGCCATCCTGAGCCCAATGTCCTCAAGGGAACTAAAAGCATAAAGGTTAGTGGGAACAGCACCTTTGAGCTGAGTGACAAGATAGTGGTAGACACTTCTGTGATAAATTCTGAGAGAGGTGATGAGAATTGCATAACTTTAGACATATTTAAGAAAATTTATGTTGTCTTATCCACAATGCTCATCCCTGGGAGAAATATGGAAAGATGATTTGAACAGAGCCAAGTAGTTTAAAAGATCAATTCCAAATTCAGTCTGACTCCCAGTGTTATTTTTAATTGGTATTCTCATCATCTGAGGGGTTGAGCAAAAAAAATTACTCCTTGAAACCAACAACAACAACCATCTATTAAATCTATGGAAATGCAATCTACCTGGGTAGATAATCCTGTGTCAATAACCTGTGTAGAATCTTAGTATTAAATGAATCCCAAAAATGTCTGCTCCTATTTCACAGTGGAGAGACTATTATCTTCCATTCTAACCTGAAAGATGGCCCCCAGTCAAAGGATGAACTTGATGCTTCTATTTATTTTTGCTGGGGCAACTGGGGTTAAGTGACTTGCCCAGAGTCACACAGCTAGAAATGTTAAGTGTCTGAGACCAGATTTGAACCCAGCTCCTCCTGACTTCAGGGCTGGTGCTCTATCCACTGCATCAACTGGCTACCTCTTGATGCTTCTAAATAGAAGAGAATTAAAACACATTTGAAATCAATGAAACAGACCTTTGAAAAGTTCTAGTAGAGTTCCGGGGGCGGAGCCAAGATGGCGAACTGCGGACAGCTTTCTCTGTGAACTCCCCGGACATTCCCTCAAACCCAGACAAAGTAAGCCTTCCAAATGGTTTCTAAGTGAGGGCACCACCAAGCATTTGAACTACAATGCACTTCTATCAAAGATCTACCTTGAAAGAACTCCGGAGAAGGTTAGCCTCAGGGGAAATCGGCCGCTGGTCCGATCAGACTGCAGCCAGGGCGGAAGTCAGGGCTGCGATAGAGGGGCGGATTTTGGGCACCCAGGAAGCCCCTGGGAGACGTCTGGGCCACTTTGCTCTGCTTGCGGGCAGGTGCTTTGGCAGATCTGCCTTTGGAGAGCAGCTGAAAACGTGGTCCTAGTGCGAATCTAGCCCGACCAGCCTCAGACCGGAAGTCAACTCGGCAAACTGCCCCAGGGCAAATACAAATTGTTGCAGTTTTCTCGGCTTTTGACCAATATCCCAACTTTAAATCATGAGCAAGAAGCAGAAGAGAGCTCTCACCATAGAAAGCTTTTACGGAGAAAAAATAGAACAGTCCCCAGATCCTGACATTATGAAAACAATCCCAGATGAAGCCACAAAGGCAGACTTAAGTTGGTCTCCCTTTCAGAAGGCTTACCTGGATGATTGCATTAAGAATCTCAAAAGAGAGCTAGAAGAAGAATGGGGAAATAAATTGAGATCAGGGCAACAGAAATATCAAAAACTGGAAAATAGGACTGGTGAATTGGAAAAAGAAAACAGTTTACTGAAAAACAAAATTGGTGAATTGGAAAAAATCACCAATTCACTGGAAAATAAAAATGGTGAACTGAAAAACAAAATTGGTGAATTGGAAAAAGACAACAATTCACTGAAAAACAAAATTGGTGAATTGGAAAAAGACAACAATTCACTGAAAAATAAAACTGGCAAAATGGAAAAAGAATGCATTGAATCAAGAAATTCAATTGGCCAGCTACAAAAGGAGCTTAAAAAGAAAACTGAAGGAAATAATGCTTTAAAAATTAAAATTGAACAAATAGAAGTAAATGACTCAATAAGACTTCAAGAATCAGTTAAACAAAAACAAAAAAATGAAAAAATAGAAGAAAATATGAAATATCTCCTAGGAAAAACAACTGACTTGGAAAACAGATCCAGGAGAGACAATTTAAGGATTATCGGACTCCCTGAAAGCCACGATGAAAAAAAGAACCTGGATGCTATCTTCCAGGAAATCATGAAAGAGAATTGCCCTGATGTTTTAGAATCAGAAGGCAAAATTGGCATTGAAAGAATTCACCGATCACCTCCAGAAAGAAACCCCAAAATTAAAACCCCAAGGAATATCATGGCCAAATTTCAGGACTATCGCACCAAGGAAAAGATATTGCAAGCAGCTAGAAAGAAACAGTTCAAATACC
>JAJPUD010000110.1:520077-535520 GCA_023553655.1 Myrmecobius fasciatus
CATGAACTGATGCTGAGTGAAATGAGCAGAACCAGGAGATCATTATACACGGCAACAACAGTACTATATGACGATCAATTCTGATGGACATGGCTCTCTTCAACAATGAAATGTTTCAAACCACCTCCAATCGTTCACTGAAGAAAGCCATATACACCCAGAGAGAGGGATGTGAAATGTGGACCACAACATAACATTCTCATACTCCTTGATTGATGTTCGCTTACATTGTGTTTCCTTTATCTGATATATCATTTGTGTAGACAAGATTTTTCTTGCACAACAATGACAAGTTTGGAAATATGTATACATATATTCGATTTGCCAATATTTTAACATAATTAACATGTAGTGGATATCCTGCCATCTAGGGGAGGGGTGGGGAGTAGGGGGAAAAATTTGTAACGGAAAGCTATGTAAGGGTTATTGTTGAAGAATTACCCACACATATGTTATGCAAATAAAATAAAATAAATAAATAAATTAAAAAAAAGAAAAGTTCTAGTAAAGGCATTTCATGTTTTAACCAATAACATATGATTCTTACAGTCATTCTATTTTACTAATAGCATATTCCTTATAGGTCTTGCAGTGAAAATAACCATTAACTAAGTAAAGACTCTTCCAGAATCAAACATAGTTCTAACCTCTGAGGCCCAACAGAACATGTCAGATATATCTTTCTTAGTTCAGATAAGGCAGCCCTAAGCCTTCTCATCTCCAAGTGAAGCATCCTCCATTCCTTCAGCCCATCCTCATGTGGTCCATGTGGACCATTCAGGTCCCCTTTCTCTAGATGTTCTCTAAGTCATCAATGTCCCTCCACAAACACAGCAACCAGACCTCCAATTTTCCAGAGGTCAATTTTTCCTTAAAGCAGCTGCAGCCACTCCTTAAAGGAAGAAAACAACTGGGAGAATGAAAATTCAGGGCACAGCATGTTTCCTCTCTTTCCTAAAACACAGGCTATTTGGGTTACTGAGTGTTCAGTTTACTAAGAAGTAAAAGTGACAATCAGAAGAACCAAAATAAAACTAACAAAAGCAGGGATGACAGGGCTAATCCTGCATTCATCACCAGCTGTTTCTGCCCAGCTGTCTGGGAAGCATACAGGAGCAAGGACACAGGAATTCAAGAATCAGAGTTGTCCCTGGGAATTCTTGGGAGTGTCCTATCCACTGGGATTCCTGAAATATTATATTTTCTGGTATAATTTCATCTGCATATCATCTTTGATTTCTAATTGTTACTGGATTGGATAAATGAGCTGATTTGCTTTTGTTTGTTTGTTAAGTGAGTTGATGCTTTGTGAGACAACAAGGTACTTGCTCTCAGTTTGATTTTTTTTGCATTCTTTTTTAAGAATTTACACATACATCATCATGTACCTACATCCATATACATGTAGTACATAATAGTATACATAGTAGTAGTCATGTGTTAAGATCTGGATCCAGTTTTACACAAAATTTCCAGAGAATATGAATGATTGCATACAAAGTATACAATAAAAATCCTTATACATTGGTAACTTTCCATGGACAGTCAGCAAACTACACAGGTAGTTACCTATATGGTTGCCATAGATCTTATAAAGTTGCTCATGTCTTCCCATAGATTAGCATGGTATCTAGAGTGCTAGATTTCTACTCAGGCAGACCTGAGTTCAAATCCCACCTCTGATACCTCTTAACCATGGTGCAAAGCTCTCAGCTTCTCTATCTGCAAAATATGAACAAATTTCTAACCCCAGGTCTCTGGGGTTTTGAGAATTCATTGAGATGCTCTGTGTAAAGTGCTTTGAAGCTCTGAACGTAGTATATAAATAGCAATGTTACTGTATTTCTTTCACTCTCTTATTTCCTCTTAGGAGAAATAACAACATTGAATTCATTTAACTTGAATACTATAACACTTTAAAGTTTGTAAAGTGTTTTTAGACATATTATCTCATTTGGTCAACACAACTCTAGGAGATACAAGCTATAATTATTTTACAGATAAAGAAGCTGAGGCTGATAAAAGGTTAAGTGCCTGATTTATGGATCTTAGAGCTAGTAAGTATCTGAGGCAGAACTTGAACTCACATCTTTCTAACTCTGAGTCCTCCTTAAAGGATCTTCCCTATACCAGAGAATCTTTTCTAATACCAGAGCAATCAGTTATTGCCGGCAAGGGACCCTTAAATCTTTCCACTTATTCATGCCTGCTCTAGTGCAGGTGGGGGCTGTTCAACAGATTTCCCCTCTCTCTTTCTGCAGAGACAAAAGGGAGGAAGTTCCTCAATAAAGCTGCTCCTTTATTCTCCACCATTCTAACTGCTCCCTCTTTGCTTCCTAGTAGATTCAACATCTTGATTGTGGTCTCTGACCCGGGCCAGCTGTCTTGCAGATGTGCACACGAGGTCATAGAACACAAATTCATCACAACTACTGGAAAAACAATACGAAGCCCATATTCTATTGATGGTGGGTCAGGAGCCTTTCCCTCACTCTATAAAGGATAGCCATTACTTAAAATGATAAACAAAACGGGACTTTGGGGAGCTTGATAACAGACTCTCTGCCAAAGCCTGCATGGAGACGCCTGCAATCCCCAATGATAGTTCTACTGAAAGGTTTCAAAGTCTGCCTCAAGATGCATGCAAGCTGAATTGTTTGTGAAATCATGGAATTTACCAATCACCCTGCCTAAGTGAAGGCTTCGTTCTACTGCCATTCAGGGGAGGGTGCAAGATGGAACCTTTCAGGGACTGGTATTTCAGTCTCTAAGATGTGCCCAGAATTTCTATTTCTGTTTTGTCTACTTTGTTTCAATGTCTAATTAATTATCCAGGATGATTTTTATTAAGAAAAGCAGAGTTTGGGACATCAAATAAATACGTGGAATATTTTCCCCGATCACTCTGCCAGAGAGCGTGTCTTCCAGTCACCACCGTGCTGCCAAAGAAGGGGGCCAGCTGTTTTCGAAGGGCTGCACCTGGCATCCCTAGGCTTGGGCAGAAACATGAAAGATCCTGCCACTCTGCTTTTTCCTTTATTCATCTGGGAAGCGTCCAAGATATTCCTGAGTGGAGGTCGAGAATTGCACAGGTTCCAGTCCCCTGCCACAGCTTGGCGCCTATCTTTGACTACTTGGAGCAGCAGACTTAATTTTCCATTTGGCCATGCACAATCTCTAGAGTATAAAGAGTTGGAAAGGAATGGATGTTCCTACCAGCAGCCTTGAGTCAACACCATGCTTGAGAATTCCCAAAAGGTGATTCTGCCATCTCCCTCAGTATCCCAAGCCAACAGGGCCCACCTGAGCCAGTCATTTGCTTTGAATGGTTCTTTTTTCTGTTATCTTCTCCACCATGTTCCTGTTTCCCCAGAAACCTATGACATTTTCTGTTCCAGGAGGTTTCATAATCCTCTGTTTCTCTCCCCAAGAATTGGTTGTTTATAATTATAGTTATAATTATAATTTAGTTCTTTGCCTTTTAACAGAGACCTATGCAAACCTTCAGGGAAACTAGGCGGTGCAGTGGACAGAGGGCTAAAAATGGAGTCAGAAACTCATCTTTCCACTGCATGATCCTGGGCAAGTCAGTTAAAACTGTTTGCCTCAGTTTCCTCATCTGCAAAATGAGCTGGAGAAGGAAATGGGAAACTACTTTAGTGTCTGTGCCAAGAAAATGAAGACTCCAATACAACTGAAATGCAAGCCTTCACTACCAAAAGGAAAGAATACACATGGGTGGAATTTTATATAGGATATTTTGGATGAGGAGCTCCCCAAAGAAAGTTATATTATATTATAGCACCATGTTGTGGCAGTTCACTCTCATGTTCTAGTGACCTGTCCATTCTCTTTGCAAGACTATTGGTTTCCTATCTTGAAGATAAGAACATGGAATCTTTAATGTTAGAACATTGTGATGTTTAATAAATGTTAAATCATCACCATGATTAATTAATTAACTGCCCTATTTATGTAGGATAATCAGTCAGTCAACAAGCATGCAGTAAGTGCTTGCTATATGTCATGCAGAAACGCAAATGACCATTTCCCATTCTGAAGGAGACTATGGGGAAGAGAAGAGAATATATATAGGATAAACTGGAGACAGTCAACAGAGAGAAGAAACTAACGTTAAAGGGGATCAAAACTTCCAGTGAAATAAAATCACAGAATTTTAGACTCAGAAGGTTCATCAATGGCCATTTCATTTAACCTCTATACCCCAAAAGAATGCCCATTACAGCATATATGGCAAGTGGTCGTTCAGCTTTAATTCTCTCACTGAAGAAGGATCCACTATCACTTTAGGCACTCTAGGAGTTAGAATTTAGTGATTATAGGAAGTACGGCTCCAGGAAGACCCCCTGGGGTTCATCTAGAGAGAGATGCAGAAACTGAAGCCAAGTAAATATCAAAATTGATAAAGCATTTTCCTTAGTTCCTGTGTGATGGAGATAGCAGAAGTATTATTATTCATATTTTCCAGATAAGAAAATTCAGATTTAGAGAGTTTGGGCAACAAGTATTTGTTAAGTACTTATTATGGGTTAAATACTTATCATAAGCACTGTGTTAAGCACTGGGGATAAAAATTAAAGCAAAAAAGAAAATAGTCCTTGTCTTAAAGGAGCTGATGGAGATAACAACACATGGAAGGAAGTAGAAAAAGGAAGGAGTTTACCTTTTACCAGGTTCCCATGGAGGCAGCCAGTTCCACAATGGATAGAGAACTTCCTGGAGTCACAAAGTCCTAAATTTCAAATCTGACCTCAGATACTCACTATCTGACTGGATAACCCACTGGCGAAGGGAACGGCAACCCATTCTTGTGTCTTTACCAAGATACCCCATAGAGTGAGCCACAACTCAGCAACTGAACAACAAAGACAATGGTCCCCATCTAAAGGGAGGGAGGTGGAGTCCAGAAGTCAGAGGCAGAGCTGAAATGAAGGTGACCAGTTTGGACCATTCCCCACAATGCAAATCTTGGAAGAAACTCAGAAGTGGGCAAAAGGGGGGCTGGTGGGCTATAGGGATATTGAGTGAGGTGATATGGCTTGCTCATTGATCCCCCACTGAGCGAGCATCAGAGCAGGATTCAAATCTGTGTCTTCTCCAGTTCTCCTGCCATCTCGTCACCCTGGTTAAAGGTCCTCCCTCAAAGCTCAGTTTCCATGAACTTTGATTTCTGCAGTTCCTGAGACACATGGTTTCTACATCTATCAGGACCACTGGCTGAGAAATGCAATGTTTCACATCCCCCAGGAACATCATCCAAGCTGTGATGTGAACATTGGCAGATGTGCTTTGTAATTTGGCAGACCTTTCACTCTTCTGAAGCCGGGTGATCATAAGAGCGTTTGTCAAACCCGACGCTAATTGTAGGTAGCTACTGTCTATGTTCCAGAAAGAAATAGGAATTTCCTTTCCATCCCAACAGTGGGCAAATAGAAAACATAAATCAAACCTTCGCAGATTTGGACCTGGAAGGGATCTTCTAATCAAATCTCATCTTGGAGATGAGGAAACAGAAGTCATAAATAATTTGCCCAAGGTCACATAAGTATTATGAATTTGAACCCAGGGCCCTAGATTCCAAATCTGGAATAAATTTCCTTTGTACTGTGATTTGATTTACCAGTCCTAGTCAAGTCAAGTCAACAAATATACATGAAGCACAAGACAGTTAGATGGTGCAGTGGATAGAGCACCAGCCCTGAAGTCAGGAGGACCTGAGTTCAAATCTGGTCTCAGACACTTAACACTTCCTAGCTGTGTGACTCTGGGCAAGTCATTTAACCTCAATTGCCTCATTAAAATATATACATACATACATATATAATATATATACATACATACACATATAATATATATATGTACATATATATATATACACACACATACATACATGAAGCACCTACCACAATTCTAAGCACTATGCCAAAAAACAGGATCTGAAGAAAGACAACACTAGTTTTGTCTTCAAGTAGCTCACAATCTAGTAAATCAAATTTTAAAATGATAATAGCTTTTTATTTTTCAAAAGGTAGTTTTTGCCACTCACCCTTGCAAAACCTTGTGTTGCAAATTTTTCTCCTTCTCTCTACCCATCTCCACCTCCAGAGCAAGTAATTCAATATAGATTAAACGTGCAATTTTCCTAAGCATATTTCCACATTAGTAAATAAAAATTTAATAAATTTGATTATTGGGTACATTTTGATAATATTTGATTAACGAATTTAATAAATAAATTATATACAGATATATATGTACATATATATGTTGATGTTGTTTAATTATGTCCAACATTTGATTACCCCATTTGGGGCTTTCTTGTCAGAGATGAGGGAGTGGTTGCCATTTTCTCCAGCTCATTTTACGGATGAGGCAACTGAGGCAAACTCACCCAAGGTCACATAGCTAATAAATATCTGAGACCAGATTTGAATTCAGTTTCCCTGATTCCCTGGCACTCTATCCACCATGTATCTTCCCATAATCATATATAACAGTAGTCAGATCCAAGAACATAGTCTCCAAACTTATGTGGATAGAAATTAAAAAACAAAGCAAGGTTGTAAAGCCTGGAAGCAAAAAGCACTCATTTGCTAAAATGTGGCTACCTAGTCTCCCTCTACACAAGCAGAGTCTCTTGTTACCTTACTTAGTGGGAGTCTGCAAATCCTAGGCAAGGGACCAAAGGATTTCTATTGAAATGGGGACTAAATGAGGAGGAAGGCATCTCTTCTGGACAGCTGTAACAACAAAAGCCCTCCAAAGACCGCCCGTTCGGGATTTCTCCTGCCATGGGGGTGATAACTAGAGAAGGAACAATTTTCTTTCCCTTGCAACTGTTCCAAAGATGACAAGGTCTGCAGGAAGCCCCTGGTACTCTGGATGTGTGTAGCTAGGTTCCCACTGCTGGTTCATTGGATCTTCTTGCTAATCAACCCTATATCATCAGTGAGCTCATCCAACAATTGGGAAGGGAAAACAAGAAGAAAGCTACCAAGCTGAAAAACCCTCAACCCCTCTCTATTTCCCAGAGCTCTTCCTCAGCCAAGGAGGCCCAGCAAGAGGCCTGATGGATAACTCAGAGAAGCAGTAGGGAGTCAGTCACTGAAAGAACTTTCTCTAAACTTGGTTCAGTTCATCTTGATTACGGTTCATTAAGTGATCAAAGTCTTTCCTCTCCCTCCTTCCCAATAACTTTTGAATTTTAAAAAGAATGTGAGAAGAAAAAGCACAGAATGCTTGTGTAATAATAGTACCTTGCATTTGTATTTCACTTAAAAGTTTAAAAATACTTTACAAATACTGCTCTTTATCCTTGTAAGCAACCCAGGGAAGTAGATAGTATTATTCCCATTTTATGGGTGAGAAAACAGAGGCAGATAGAGAATTTTACCCATACTAGTAAGTGATTAAGGTTAGATTTGGACTTGGGCTTTCCTGTTTCTAGGTCTTGTGTTC
The DNA here is from genome assembly GCA_023553655.1 of Myrmecobius fasciatus. Taxonomy (NCBI): domain Eukaryota; kingdom Metazoa; phylum Chordata; class Mammalia; order Dasyuromorphia; family Myrmecobiidae; genus Myrmecobius; species Myrmecobius fasciatus. The sequence goes on from JAJPUD010000110.1 coordinate 527,557, forward strand.
TAAACATTGTTTCATCTTGCTGACTTGTATTCATTATATATGTGTATCCTATGTGTAAGATTTTATTTCTTTTTTTTAACTTAATAGTATTTTATTTTTTCCTATTACACATAAAACTAGTTTTCAACATACATTTTTATAAGATTTTGAATTCCAGGTTTTTTTCCCCTTCTCCTTTCTCCCCCAAGGTAGCTATCTGATATAGGTTATATATGTACAATCATTTTAAGCATACTTCTATAATAGTCACGTTGTAGAAAAAAAATTGTAACAAAAGGGTTTAAAAAAAGTGAAAATAGTATGGTTCAATCTACATTCAATCTCCATAGTTCTTTCTCTGGATGTGGATGCCATTTTCCATCTCAAGTCTATTGGAATTGTCTTGGTTCCCTGTATTGCTGAGAAGAGCTAATTCTGTCATAGTTGATCATCACACAATTTGCTGTTACTGTGTACAATGTTCTCCTGATGACCACTTTATTCCCCAACATAGGAATGGTGTAACTATACCTGTGATTCATTGATATAGAGAAATCCTAAGAGAGAGAGAGAGAGAAATAGACAGAATAGAGAGAGAAAGAAAGAGGGAGAGAGAGAGAGAGAGCAAGAGTGAGAGTGAGAGCAGTGTTCAGTCTTGTACATAATAAATGCTTAGTTAATGTTTGTTGACAAATTGAATAGATTTCTTCAGCTAGCTCTTTGGAGGTAATAGCTACGTTTATACTTGCCCTTTGGCCTTCCTTATGCTGGTCACATTAAAAAGGTACACTTTTTCTGTTGTAAAAGTTTGAGATCTGGACTGACACTCAGCTAAACTTAATCTCCTTTAGAAACAGATAAGTAAAGGATTATCTTATCTTTATAAACTCAAGGCCTGGTAAAAAAAAAAAGGATGACCAATTATATCTCCCAGATACTAAAAAAATCCCACAGAAGGAGAAAAAATGTCGATCCAAACTCTCTCAAGTGAATATCCAAAAAATGAAAACCATTTGAAGGGGCCTTGGGATCTTTTTTTTTCCTTCCTAAATCCTGCTAGGCAAATAGGTTATAAGAAAGGTTGAATTGGTTTGAAAGAATTAGATCTACTTTCCTTTTTTCAGCCATATTATTTGGTGCTTGAAAAATACTTCAGGAATTATGTCCAAAGGGCAACCAAACTCTGCATACGCTTTGATCCAGTAAAACCACTGTTAATTTATATCCCAAAGAGATCATGGGGGGGGAGGGGAGAAGTGCCTATGGAAATAATCATATTTTAGCACCTCTTTTTGTATTGGAAAAGAATTGGAAATTGAGGGGATGTGCATAAACTGGAAAAAAAAAGCTGATCAAGCTTTGTATTAATTTAATGGAATATTATGTGCTATAAGAAATGATAAGAGGAGGATTTCAGAAAAATCTGGAGAGACTTATATGAACTGATGCTGAAGAAAGTGAGCAGAACCAGAAGAATACTGTACACAGTAACAGCAACATTGTGGGATGATCAGTTATGGTTGATTTACCTCTTCTCAGCAATGAAATGATCTAAGACAATTCCAAAAGAGTCATCATGGAAAATGCTTTCCACTGACAGAGAAAGAACTATGGAGTCTCAATGCAGATCCAAGCTTACTACTTTCACATTTTTTGTTATTTGTTTTTATTGTTTTATTTTTTTCTTATTATACATGTACATTAATTTTTAAAATACACATTTCTTTATGAATCATGTTAGGAGAGAAAAATCACTACAAAAGAGAAAAACCACAAGAGAAAAAAACAAGAAAAACAAAAAAAAGATGAATATAGCAGGTATTGACATATTCAGTTGCCATATTTTCATTTTTTATCATGGTTTTTCTTTTTGTTCTGTTTCTTCTTTCATAACATGACTAATATGGAAATGTTTTACATGATTGCACATCTATAACCTATATCAAATTGCTTATCATCCTAAGGAGAAGAGATGGAAAGAAGAGAAAGAGAAAATTTGGAACTCAAAATTTTATAAAAAATTAATGTTAAAAATTATTTATACATAGAACTGGAAAAAATAAAATACTATTTAAAAGGATAAAAGATTAGAGCATTGAAAGAAAAAAAGAAAATGCTTTCTAAGCTCTGTAGGAATTTAAAGAGTTCAATCAATAATCACCCAGAAAAAGAAAGTAAATTCTATGATTATGAATTGAGTTCATTTAAAAACATTTAAAATCTCCCTAAAAATGCCTTTTCTTTAAATAGCTCAGGAACACTAGATTGGTTTTGATTTCCAAGTTGAGATGCAGCTCAGGAGAACCAATGTCCTCAAGTTTAGATTTATTCTGTGGAGGGAAGCTACAGATAACAAGAAAGTCCTTAATGATGTATTTCTGGCAAAACCCAGAAGTTCCCATCTGGCCATGTTGGGAGACAAGAATTTCATTTGATTGGGATGTTTTTTTTTAATAATTCCCGAGAAAGGCCTCTGTATCCTAACCTGGAAAATAAGAAGTGGGGGTGTAGAGAAGGCTAGACTAGATTATCTCTTAGACCCTTTCCAGTTCTAGAATGATGATCTTAAGGGATTTTAAGCTGTAGAGACAACTTTAAGCTTCAAGGCCCAACAAGCCAACTTGATAATTCAGGATAAAAGTAAATTTAGACCAATTCAGTTGAATGGGAGAGGGAATTAGTTACTAGAGTGGTTCCCAAATGATTTTGAACAACACTTCTGATAGCTTCCTAATTTAACTAATTATTCTTGCTAACTACAAGCCAAGCTCAATTGTTTTATCTACTAAAAAGGAGAGTACATGTGTTATTTGTGTCCTCTAAATTTCTGAATCCTAGGACAAAGCCCTGGTTACCCCTCTCTAGTTATACTTCAGAGAGAGTCTCCAAAATCTTCCTTGAATACTGGCTGGAATCTCAGAATGGTAGATAGAATGTCATTTGACCTTATGGTGAAGGATCAGGGATGTGCTAGAACCAGCTCCAATAGTCTGGATTGTTAAATATTTAGCATAAGCATTTATACCTCTATAATTGGCTATGACTACAAATCAGGGTTTGATTTATGGTTTTATTAATTGTCTCAACTAAAGCAAATGTTAACAATGTAGATTAAGGCTTTTAAAAACTAGGTCTCATGCACATTTTCTTTTTCTGGTGAGCTAGTTGTTAAACCTTGATCAGTATGCTCCTGTTAAGGACCATTAGAATGAATCATTATTTCCACCACTGATGACTCCCCCTCCTTTCTATGTTAGTCTTACAAGGGGCTAAGGGCCTCCCCCTTCCTTTCTGGACCAATTTCTATGGGGATGGGGGCTGTGGGTGGAGAAGACTGGGCGAGGGGAAAGGGAGTAAATAGCAGACGCAGAGTAGGAGGTAGAGGATTAAGCCCTTTCCCTCCCATTTTAGAGAAGTAATTCACTAAATTTATCCAAGCTCAGCTAGCCAGTGAGCAATGCAGCTGAAAAATGATAAGCCCAGGAAATGGGATTTCTATTAAACTAACCTTTCAAACTTATTCTGAGCACCTGGCAGTCAACATTTCTACCTGCTTTAAAGACCTAAGTAAGGCATCCCCTCAGAGGCCCGGGTCCCACCCTAACCACTAGACCACATCATCTCCCTTTGCCTCCTTGATTTCGGTGAAGCTGTTTGCCAAATAAAACCTCCAAGAGCCCGTTCCCTGCCTTCCAATTCAAAGAGCAGAACTGCATGGAATGTTCACTTCCAGGGTCATTTTTATTTATAAACCCAAAGTCTTCCACAAAGAAAACATGATGGCCTGCAGTGCAAACCTTATTACAGCAAAATCTAGAGGATAATTGATTTACCCCATGCCTTCGTTCAATTGCTGTGTTTCATTGACTACACTTTTATTATCTGAAGAGCAAATCTCCTGGAGGTGAAACATTTATGACTCCCATTAATTCAGTGTCCTCAGCCCTCATGTTTCTTAGCTTGCTGGTGAGCCACAGGCATGTCATTTTAGAATATATCTGAGCAAAGCAGGTAGAGATGCTGATCAGTGGCAATTTATGGCAAGACTTCCCAAGAACCTCCTCAAATGCCGTGGTTCTCCCCCACATCTCATGGTACAGATCCCCAGTGACTCAGACGAAGATGGGCGGCTAGGGGCAATGAGCCACAGCCATGAAAGGATGCTATCTCAAGAGGGGACTTTGTGGGAGACAGACTGTCCCTCACTGACTCTCCATAGTGTTTTCCTGTCCATCTTTTGGGTTGATATTACCCGCTAATCCCCCAAATTCCCTGACCACTTCAAACTTTCTGGCTTCAGACTCAGGCCTCCTTTTCATGACTACTGCCTAACCCTGTTTATTCTGGTGAAATCTGCCCTGACATGGAAAGACCATTACTTTTAGAGTTTATGGCCTGACCCAGGTCTTTTTTGCCCCTGGTGTTTTATCTCCCTCCAGACCTATTGGCTAATCCTAATCACTAGCACATATCTGCCTCATCCTCCCATGAGATAGGGACCCAATAACCAAAACTAAAAAGAAAAACATGACAGAATTCAGTTCTTTGCATACTGTGCAGGGATTTGTGCATCTCTAAAGTGTAGGGTTCTCTCTCCTATTTTCCAGCTACTTTATATGGAAATGTGTACTGTGCAAAAAGAAATTAAATACAATGGCAAAGAGAGCAGAGGGTGACTGAAGTGATCATGAGGCTTTGAGGACATTTCCTACACAACATAATTGTTCTTTTTGCAAAAATTGACCATGTGTAAGGCATTAAAATCGCATAAATAAATGCAGACATTAAATATACCCTTTACTGACCACAATAAAAAAAATTACATTCAATAAAGGGATAGTGAAGAAATGATTTAAATTAATTAGAGACCAAATGACCTAATCCTAAAGAATTGACAGGTTAAAGAACAAGTAATTTCATTAAAAATAGTGAAAGCAATTGACACATTGACAACCTGGGAGGAACATTTATGCCTTTGAACACTTTTCTTCAACAAAATAAAGAAAAAACATGTCAATGATTGTGCCAGCAACAAAGAAAAAATACTAGAAAGCCAACACATTTAAAAGCTAAAACATCAAAAGAAAATTTGAAAACCATAATATAAGTGCTCAATAAATGGTTATTTGTTGGATGAATAATGAGGATGTCAGGATTCACAAAATGGTAGATTCGTGACAAATAGCATCAAAGAGTCTAATTTGGGATTCTTCTCACTAAAATGAAGTTCTCTAAGAAGTCATCTATCCCAATAACCTGAGTAAGTCACCCAATAAGGAAAAGAAAGCTTAAAATATTCAAACATAGATTACAGGGGGCAACTGGAAAACAATCATGAGTTTAAGAAGGCTGTTAATGAATTAATGTTTGCAGAACAATCAGATTGGATATTATATGAGGATCTTTTGAAGGAACTGGGAATATTCTGCTTGTAGAGAATAACTCTCAGTAAAGACATGAGAGATGTCATCAGGAATTTGAAGGGCTATCTGTCACATGGAGGAATGATGAGATTTGTTCTTCTTTGCTTTAAAGGGAAGAACCAGAAGCAATGGGTGAAAGTCACAAAGAAACAAATTTTGATTCAAAATCGGCAAAAAAAATTCTTAGCAATTAGTGGTGTCCAAAAAAAAAAAAAAAAAAAAAAAAAAAAGATCGACTTCCTTAAGAGATGGTAAGTTCCCCTGCAGGCAGAGGCCAGATGATCACTTATCTAAAATATTATAATGGAGTTTTCTTTTGGGTACAAGTTGGATTAGAAGTGACTATTTAGGTCCTTTTTTAGATCTCAGCTTCTGTGATTATGGAAAAAAAGAAATTTGTGGAGAAAGTAATAAAAATAAATCTACTTCTAGAGTAGAAATCTTTGGGGGCAATCTAGAAGAAAAGATAAGACATTTCTGGTTAAGTTTGTGTTATTTTTTCATCAAGGCACACAAAGGCTTACCTAAACAAAAATAAATAAGCAAAATGCATTCCAGACCTTTTTAAGATTTCTGACAGATAATCAGATAATTTTGACAGACTTAACCCAACGTCTTGTAGGTGCTTAGTAAATGTTGGCTGATTTGAATTTTATAAACATTAAATTTGGGGGATAATATAAAATTTAAATATCTCTATTATTTTAGGGGACAAGAACTAAATAGCTCTATTACTTTAGGGGACAAGAACTAAGAAATAGGTTTAGGTATACCTCAGTTAATACAATAGGCTTGAGCTCAAAAAAGCAATTTTTGTAAATTGTCACATTTAAATATGATAAGAAGGTTCATGAGGTAGCTGGATAGCATGAGGGATAGAGCACTGGGTCTGGAGTCAGGAAGACTCAACTTGTAATAGCTATGTGACCCTGGACAAGTCACTTAACCCTGTTTTCCTCTGTTTCCTCACCTGTAAAATGAGCTGGAGAAGTAAATGGAAAAATCATTCCTGCATCTTTGCCAAGAAAACTCCAAATGGTGTCACAAATAGTTGTTAATTTCCATTGACATAAAGAACACAATTATTTTCAAGTTGATGCCCCACCTCACACTTAGGCACACAAATATGGCAGACACTTATCCCAATGTTTTCATTATTAAAGCCGTCTATCTTAGTGAGTTGGGGAGGAAGGGCTCACTCCAGAAATTAAGACAGCCAACGTCCTGCAATTAATTCTTCAAGTATCCAGCAAAATACAACTAACAAACCATCTCCAGTCATCGAGCCCAATGGTCTCCAAGACTTTACCCCTTGGCAAAGCTAGACAGAAGTAAAACAAAACTTGTTTTCAGGCTTGTTCTTCACTGGACTGATGGATTCAACTTTTATACTGCAGAAGCCAAATTGACTTCATTGCCCATCAGATCGTCTAGCCTGTTGGATGCAACATCTGGAAGAGATGCATAAACTGGTCACTTTCATGGAAAAATAAATAGCCCCTATCTTGAAAGCTCAGGGAAAGGTGGTATTTGTTTAGAAAGTGGACTTTTTTTCTCATCTGGGAAAGCCAAACAGACTTTGGAACTATTGACATAAACAATGAAGAAACTAAAATAAACCCTTAGAAAGAATAAATGATAGGAACATTTTTTTCCACATGAATCATATGCTAATTATTGTGCCCAAGAATGTAAACTAAATTAATTTATCCTCTGTCAGCAAGTAGAGCACAGGAAACTCTTGTACCTACCATAGGAATATAGGATTTCTTTATAGGAGTAGGAAGAGATTTTAGAAATTATCTGTTTCTTATTCCCCACCTTCTCACTCCATTGTAAGGAAACCAGCCTTACTTAAAGCTGCACAAGTAGAGACAGGTTTTTACCACAGAACTTCATAGAAACAAAAAGTCACATTCATAGAAGTTAGAACTGGAAGAGATTCTCAAGAGAATCTAGTTTGATCTCTTTATTTTAGTGAGGAGGAGACTGAAACCCAGAGAGACTACATGACTTGCCTGGGGTTACACAACAAGTAAGTGGTGGAGCTGAGATATGAACCCAAATCTCCCAGGATTCTTTTTTGCCTCCCTCAAATCAGACAGACATAAGGAGAACTGAAATTATTATTTGGGTAATTGAAGTAAGTTACAGTTTGACTTCACCTGGCATTTGTTTGCAGGGATGCAACTTCTACTCTTTCCTCTGCCAGTCATGATTAAGATGATGGTGATAAATGCAAAGTTTACTTTGGGGTGCAAGAAGTTGATTTCACAAGGACATGAAGAAGGAAAGAGGGAGTATAATTAGAAAATAGCTTCCTGAAAAATAGTTGAGTGATTTAATGTTCTGCAAGCTCAATATGAATTGATGATGTAAAGTGGTAGCCAAAAACGATCATGTAAACTTGGTCTGCATTAAAAGGAATAATAAGTGAATTGTACAGACTATACGATGATCAATTTTGATGGACATGGTTCTCTTCAACAATGATGTGATTCAAACCAGTTGTTCAGTGATGAAGATAGTCATATACATCCAGAGAGAGGCCTGTGGGAACTG
>JAJPUD010000110.1:535620-639435 GCA_023553655.1 Myrmecobius fasciatus
CTGTGAATATTTCCATGCATTTTGTTTTCCTTCTTAGGTTGTTTTTTCTTCTTCTCTTTCTAGATCTGATGTTTCTTGTGCAGTAAGATAACTGTATAGATATGTATACATGTATTGGATTTGTCATATAATTTATCCTATTTAGCATGTATTAGATTACCTGTCATCTAGGGGTGGGGGTTGGGGGAAGGAGGGGAAAAGCTTGGGAAAAAAAGTTTTTGCAAAGGTCAATGTTGAAAAATCACTCATATGTTTTGTAAATAAAAAGCTTTATATATTAAAAAAATAAAGGAAAGTCAAGAATGAAAAAAAAAAAATAAGTGAATTATACCACTTTGCTTTTTGCTCATTAGGCCATATCTAGAATATTGTGTTCAATTCCCGGCACTTTGCTTTAGAAAAGACATTGATAAGATGGAAAATGTCCAAGTGAGAGCACTGGTTAAGGGTTTGGTGTACATGTTATACAAGGAGCAGTTCAATTCAATTCAATAAATATTTATTAAGCACTTGCTATGTGCCATGCTAAACGCTGAAGTTGAAGGAAATAAAGAAGAGGAAGACAATAGAAAATTCAGGGTGGAAAATGATTTTTGTTTGCTTTTTTTGAGGCATGAGAAGATAACATTAAGAGCAATTAGTGGAAGTAGCAAAAGTGGAACATTTAGGTAGACTGTAAGGAAAATCATATAACAATGAGAATTAATCCAAAGTGGACTTGACTGCCCCAGAAAACAGCAGGTTCCCTCTCACCAGCAGTCTTCATGAAAAGGCATTGAGTATATTATAGTAGAGACTCTTTTGAGGTTAGGGATTAAACTAGATGGCTATTGAATGCCTTTCCAACTCAAATTCTGTGATTAGGAGATATGACAATGAGAAAATTAAAAAAAAAAAAGACTAGTGTTTGCTTCTCAAAAGTTTTCCCCCACTCAATTCATAATTTTCTCCCCAAAACAGATTGCATTTCTGAACTATACCATGTTTTGCTATCCAGCCAAACACGTATTAAGTACCTACGATGTGTCAGGCACTGATCTAGATGCTGGAGATACAAAGACAAAAAGTCAACAGTTCCTGCCCTCAAGAAGCTTACATTTTATTGGGGACCATTATGAATATTTATAAATATTTACAAAGAAATACAAGGAGATTCCTTTATCTGATATGTCTTTTATGTAGATACGATTTTTCTTGCACAACAATGGTAAGTTTGGAAATATGTATACATATATTTGATTTGCCAGGTATTTTAACATAATTAACATGTAGTGGATATCCTGCCATCTAGGAGAGGGGTGGGGAGCTGGGGGGAAAAATCTGTAACAGAAAGCTATGTAAGGGTTAATGTTGAAGAATTACCCATACATATGTTTTGCAAATAAAATAAAATTAAAAAAAGAAATACAAGGAGAATTAGAATTGGGGAAAATATTTCTGTGTTTGATAAGAGGAAGGCAATGAATGAATTAGGAGGAAACAGTTGAGCAATGAGTAGAAATTCATTTCAGGATGGATAAACAGAGGAGGAAGCTAGGTGGCTTAGTGAATAGATTACCAGGCCTGGAATGAGAAAAAATCTGGATTCAGTTCCGGCCTCAGACATTTATTACATGTGTGATCGCTGGGCAAGTCATTTGACCATTTGCCTCAGTTTCCTTATCTGTCAAATGAGCTGGAGAAGGAAATGACAAACCACTCCAGTATCTTTGCCAAGAAAGCTACCTGCAGGGGTCACAAAAAGGCAGACATGGCACAAGAGAGTGTACAAAAACAGGAGAAATAAAAGTATTTCTCATTCTCATGTTGGAACGCAGAAGTCTGACAAATCTGTGAACTGACCAAGGCTGCCTGAACTCCAGGACACATATACCCCCCATACATATCACACATACGTGACACTACCCCTACATTTTCCCTCTCATCCAAATACTTTCTTTTCTTTATCACTCTCTGCCATCACATTATGGGCTTAGGATGGGGTCCTCCCTACTTCTGGTACATTAATGAAAACTTCCCATAATGACCATCAATTTGGGAAAGATTCCCTGAAAAAAAAAAAAAAAACAATGATGGAAAAGAATCTAACTCAACTTTAAGTGCTTCCTATTAACTTAAATAGCTACACACTTTGTGTCCACTATCACTTTCATATCCAAGATCTCAGTACAAATTTCAGCAAATGTTTTTAATCAATTTGGGCTTGCACATATGTTCTTTAGTGGAAGAATAGAGGGGAGAAAATATCCTGGCGACTTCACACATTCCAGGGATCCAACCACATTTGTCTGAGGAGCCATCCTGTCCCCTAACTTCTGAGCCAGTCTCTGGTGCCATTGGGGAAAGCTTTCACTCCAGAAGATTGAACATCTTTGATTGTGACCTAGCAGGCTTTCTTGGGCAAGGGCCAGAGCAAAAGGGATGGACCAGATCAGGACACACTCCAAACCCCACTGAGTTTCCTCAATTAGTCACTTTAAACAGGGCCTCCGCATTAGCATGCATGATGAGATGCAGCTTCAGAGGGCCCAGGAAGAAGTAATCAAATATTCTGGAATATGCTCAAGGTTTCCATCTGAAATCTAAGGCCTCACAAACACTAAGAAGCCCTTCACATTTTGTCTGCTTCTTGCATTTCCAAACTTTTTACACTTTCCTCTCCTCCACAGATTCTGCAACCCCGCTTCCCTGGCCCACATTTTATCTCCCAGTTCTGCTTTTTGTTTTTGTATAACTCCCCCCTCCCCACCGCTTCTAGCATGCTTTCCCTCCTTTCTTCTGCCTCCTGTCTTCCCTAACAAGATTCAGCTAAATCTGAATCTCTAGTCCCCTTCTTCTGATATTATTTTTCATCAATATATCTCTTGGACATACATAATTATTTACATATAGTCTCCAATTAAAATGTGAGCTCTTTGAAGGCAAAAATTGTGTTTTTCTCCCCTTTTATACTAGTTCTTAACACAGTATACCTAGTACAAAGTAAGTGCTTAATAAATGCTTAGTGACTGGTTGATTTTTCTTAGTCAAGGCCGGCTTGGGCCACTGTGTGAGAAACTACTCCATGGTTAACATTTTCCAAGATTCTTTTTAAAGGTCACTCTGGAAAGAATCATCCCCATTGGGTTTGGAGAAGGGATCCATTGTGGGGGATTGACTTTGATTCTCCAAAAATCCAAAGGACTTGATGGGAAGAAGATGAGATCATTGTCTCCCCCAGAATGTGTTCCCAGTTGTGTCCATTTGAGTAATCTAAAGGCATAAAGAGGTGATTATTCAATCAGTAATTATTTATTAATAGTAATAATAATTAATAATAAATTATGTGCAAAGGTTGTGAAAAACAAAGATATCAAAGATATGGTCCTTATCCTCAGAGAAAAAGTAGCAAAGACAAGGCACATGCATAGGGAAATAAGTTGGAAGTGATAAGTGACTAATAACTGATCCAGGTATAGGCAATTAGTCAGGGAACAGTGCAAAGAAAAAAAAATGAAGATACCTCTATGAGCACAAAACTGCAATGGTATTGGGACCCATAATCCAGCCCTAAGAAAGGCTTGAGTTCAAGAACCCCCAATGCTGCTCTTGATTTGGAGAGATTTTGGGTAAGTTTGGAGCCCTCAGGCTACTCTTCTACAGCAGCCCTTCTGTATCCCCAATCCAATCTTGTTAACAGTAACAGCTTAGAATTCTTCAGGAGACTCAGCCCATATAAGCCCCACAGGAGCTAAGTATGTATTGATATCAGGCTTCTCAGTGATTCCAAGACCCCCTGAAGGATGGAGTTTCAGTTCTCAGACTGGATTTCCTGATGTGGGGATGATTAAACAGATTCCTAACATTATTTAATGTGGTAGAGGTTGATTTTTTTTTAATTTTTTGGTATAAGAATACTATCCAAGATGGTCTGGAAACTGAAAACTTCTGTGCTGGAAGGAAAGAAATGCTGTGTGTATTGTGTGTGTATAAAACGCATACACCACACACACTTTACACTGCTGTTCTAATTTACTCTGTGAGAACAGATAACAGTTCAAAGATCTTGTCTGGAGAAGATAGAATTACTAGTTTTTGGAAGCCATCTGTAAATCATTCAACCATCTTCCTTCCTTCCTTCCTTTCTTCCTTCCTTCCTTTCTTCCTTCCTTCCTTCCTTCCTTCCCTCCTTCCTTTCTTCCTTCCTTCCTTCCTTCCTTTTTTCTTTCTTTCTCTCTCTCCTAATCTGTGTATTCCTCCTTTCTTTATGTCTGTCTCTCTGATTCTCTGTCTCTGTCTCTCTGTCTGGCTCTGTCCCTCTTTAAAAATCCCAACAAACCACACACAAGAAAGTAAAGCCAATGAATACATTAGTCATTTTATTCTAATAAGATCATACATTGTTAATGAATTGAACTTTTTAATTTTACAGATGAAGAAACTTCATACAAAGGGGGTGAGTGACTTACCTAGGGTCACACAGTTAATAATTGTCTAGATCTTTTTGGCTTTAACTCCAGAGCCTTATCTATTTTTGCGATTCTATACAGTTGAGGGATGAAAGCCCAAAGTCACATAAGTCAATCCTCAGAGCTGGGATTTGAACTCAGGTCAAATTCAACTGTCTGTCCACCACAACACTAGGTTGAAAATGTGCTCCGGGTCTGTATAGCTGCCAGGCGGGACAGCAAGAAGGTAGGATGGTGAGACTTCTTCCTGCTTCCTCTCATTCCTCCTAACATTCAGCATCTTGAGCTGCTTTCTGGACAGCATTTGAAGCTAGGGGCAACGGGCTTTCTCATCTTTTTAGGAGACAGTGAAAGCAGGTTTATGCTCTCAGGGAAGGATTTCTTCATAAATATGTTTTCCATTACATTACACAGAGGCAGAGCAACATGAGGGTCATCCTCCGGTCTCTCTTTTGAAGGTTTTGGGATCATCTCTCTGCCCTGATTACTTTCTGAGCATTTTAGAAATTGGGAAACTCACAGCATGCTAATGAGACAGCTGAAAATTCCTCATCACAGCTCTCATTTCTTTCTGCCAAGTTTTTTCCCCCATTTATCTTTTCTTTTCCTTTATCTCTCTTCCTCTCTTTGGCAATCTTCTCCAACCTATTTTCTCTGATATGTGTTGTATACACGTGTGTGTGCATATATTAGACATGCATACCATGCAAACATATATATTACACACAGCACATGTATACATATTGCCTTGCATGTGTGTGCACGTGTGTGTATGTATGCATTTGCTGTGTGTTGCTAGAGTATATACACTTGCAACTGTGTTTCACATACACATACATGTGTGTATACACACATATAATTTTTTTCTACCTTGCTTTTCCTGGCTCACATGAGAAGTAAGGTGAAGTAGACAGAGAAAGGCACAGAGAGGTATGAGTTTAAGTTCTGACTGGTTCATCCTGGTTGTGGAGTCGCCTGAGATCTCAGTTGTCTCAGAAAACTGTCGAGGACTCTAAGTCAAGTTGTCAGTCTGCATTGAGGGATCCACAAGAGGAGTTCCCTTGGCTAATGAAATCCAAAGTCCTGACCAAACAATAAAGCAGACTAAAGAAAGAGGATAAAATGAGAAGTCCTAGAATCCTGGATTTGGACCTAAAAGGGACTATAGAAGCTTTATACATGAGGAAATGAATCATACAATACCCCTGAGTGGTTATGACTTGCCCAGAGTCACATAGCTAGTAAGTGTTTGAGATAGTCCAGTCCTGATACTTTGCCCTGTGACTACAAACAAGTAAATCACTTTTCTGAGCCTTGGTTTCTTTACCTATAAAATTGGGATAATAATACATTTAAATCTTCACCCCCTAGGTTGTTCTGAGGAAGATTCTTTTTTTTATTAAAGCTTTTTGTTTTCAAAACATAGAAATGGATAATTTTCAACATTGATCCTTACAAAACCTTGTGTTCCAAATTTTTTCCCTCCCTTCCTCCCACCTCTTCCTCTAGATGGCAAGTAATCCAATATATGTTAAATATGTACAATTCTTCTATACATATTTCTACAGTTATGTACTGCACAAGACAAATCAGATAAAAAAGGAAAAAAAGTGAGAAAGAAAACAAAATGCAAGCAAACAACAACAAAAAGAGTGAAAATACTATCCTGTGATCCACCCTCAATTCCCATGGTTCTCTCTCTGGGTACAGATGGCTTTCTTCATCACAAGATCATTGGAACTATCCTGAATCACATCACTGTTGAAAAGAGCCATGTCCGTCAGAATTGATCATCATATAGTTTTGTTGTTGCCATGTATAATGATCTCTTGGTTCTACTCACATCACTCAGCATCAATTCTTGTAAGTCTCTCCAGGCCTCTCTGAAATCCTCCTGTTGGTCATTTCTTACAGAACAATAATATTCCATAATATTCATATACCATAATTTGTTTAGCCATTCTCCAATTGATGGGCATCCATTCAGTTTCCACTTTCTTGTCACTACAAAAAGGGCTGCCACAAACATTTTTGTACATATGGGTCCTTTTCTCTTTTTATGATCTCTTTGGGATACAGGCCCATTGGAGACACTGCTGGATCAAAGGGTATGCACAGTTTGATAACCCTTTGGGAATAGTTCCAAATTGATCTCCAGAATGTTTGAATCAGTTCACAACTCCACCAACAATGTATCAGTATTCCTGTTTTCCCATATCCTTTCCAACATTCATCATTATCTTTTCCTGTCACCTTAGCCAATTTGAGAGGTGTGTGAGGAAAATTCTTTAAAGAAATCTGCCATGAAATTAAAACAATTCTGAGATATCACCTCAAACCTATTAGATTGGATAATTAGATTGGCTACAAGAAAACATAATAATGAATGTTGGAGGGGATGTGAGAGCACTGGGACACTAATGCATTGTTGGAGAAGTTGTGAACTGATCCAACAATTTTGAAAAGCAATAAAGAACTATGCCTAAAGGACTATCAAACTGTGCACCCCCTTTGATCCAGTAGTGTCACTTTGGCTCTCTATCCCAAAGAGATCATAAAGAAGGGAAAAGGATCCACATGTACAAAAATATTTATAACAGCTCTTTTTCTGTGGCAAAGAATTGGTAAATGAGTGATGGAATGACTGAATAAGTTATGGTGCATAAAAGTAATGGATTATTATTGTTCTATAAAAAATAATGAATAGGCTGATTTTAGAAAAGCCTAGAAAGATTTACATGAACTGATGCTGAACAAAGCAAACAGAACCAGGAAAACATTGTATAGAGCAACGGTAAGATTATATGATGATCAACTATGATATACTTGGTTCTCCTCAGCGATTCAAGTGATCCAAGGCAATTCCAATAAACTTTGGATTGAAAATGCCATCCACATTCTGAGAGAGAACTGTGAAGACCAAATGCAGATCACAGAATGCAATTTTCACCTTTTTTTCCCCTTCTGTTTTTTTTCCTCATGGTTTTTCTCTTTTGTTCTGATTTTTCTCTCTTAATATGACTCATATGGAAATATGTTTAAAAATGAATGTACATGTATAACCTTAAAAAATTAATTAATACTAAATAAATTAATTAATTAATGTCTGCTGTAAGTTATTATTAGCTCCTTTATTTTCTTTTCCATGGAAGAAATTGTGGGAAGATGGCAAAGACCGGAAACTATTTGGTTGTCCCAAATTACCCCCCAAAATATCTCAAAATAAATTTTAGAGTGACAGAAATAATTTTTAAATTGGGGTAAAGCAGTAGTCTAGCCTAAAACAACATGAAAAGATTTAGGAAAGTTCTGACTTTGGCATGGTTTAAATATGAATACTTCTACAGACACCCCAGAGTCAATAAATAGTAAATCCTGGGGGCAACTGGTAGACTTCAACCTTCCTTCAGGAGCTTTCACCTACTGTGGGTGTGAAGATTGGGCACCTGATCAGTATAAAATTGTAGCGGGTCCTCCATTGTGAAGAAGGGTCCCAGGTGTGCTGACCAGAGGAATCTCAGATTGCCAATGAGGCAGAGCAAGCACATACTAGTGAATGTAGTGACAGAGGGATGGAGCCTGCTAGTTGTGGTCTTTGGGAAAACTGAGTCTCTGATTGGATGGGGCTGACACTAGCAGCTGCCTGAGAGACCTCAAGGAGCAAAAGATTTTGTTGTGGTAGGTGTATTGGAGGTCCTGATTGTGGCTCAGGCAGAGAGGAATAACTGAGATCCCTCAGGTGTGAGCCTGAGGAGCAGTTACTTAGACCTAGAATGAAACAAGACATCAAAGGCTCCCAGACATTCTGAAAAAACCCCGAAGCTAAGACATTATGTCCCATACCCCCTCAGTAGAGCCTGACTCTAACAAAAAGTTAACAATTAAGAAATAGGCCATCAAAAATTAATTAAAACAACAACAAACAGAAAGAACCCCACCACAGATGGCCATGATAGTGATATAAAAGATCAGGATTCAAAATCAGAAGACAAAATATTCCAAAGAGCAAAGGAACCACATTTGCAACCAAAAACAATCTATCTAGCAAAGCTGAGCATAATCCTGCAAGGAAAAAAATGTATATTCAATCACATAAAGAACTTTTAGGTATTCTCAAGGAAAAGACCAAAACTGAAAAGAAAATTTGACTTCTAAGAATCAGGAGAAATATAATAAGGTAAATATGAAAGGCTAATTATAAGGGATTTAATAAGATGAAATTGTTTACTTCTTATATGCAAAAATGATATTTGTACCTCTTTAAATTAAAAAAAAATTCACAATAGCTTTTTATTTCAAAATACATGTAAAGATAGTTTTCAATATTCATCCTTGCAATACCTTGTGTTCCAAAATTTTCTCCTTCCCCTCATCTCCCCTTTTCTAGACAGCAAATAATCCAATATAGGTTAAACATATCAATTATTCTAAACATATTTCCACATTTATCATGCTGCACATGAAAAATCAGATCAAAAAGGGGGGGAATGAGAAAGAAACAAAGCAAACATCAACAAAAAAGATGAAAATTCTATGTTGTGATCTATATTCAGTCCCCACAGACCTCTTTCTGGACGAAGATGGCTCTCTCCATCCCAAGTCTTTTAGAATTGGCCTGAATCACCTCATTGTTGAAAAGAGCCAAGTCCATCACAGTTGATCATCACATAATCTTGTTGTTGTGTACAATGTTCTTGATTCTATTCACTTCATTTAGCATCAGTTCATGTAAGTCTCTCCAGGCCTTTCTGATCGTTTCTGATCATCAAGCTGATCGTTTCTTATAGAACAGATATTTGTAACTGTGAAGAATGTTTTCATTTCATGCCAGTTCCAGTGGTCTTGTGATGAAAAGAGCAATTTACACCCAGAGAGAGGACTGTGAGAACTTAATGTGGATCACAACATAGTATTTTCACTCTTTTTGTTGTTGTTTGTTTGCATTTTGTTTCCTTTCTTGTGTTTTTCCTTTTTGATCTGATTTTTCTTATGCAGCACAATTGTAGAAATATGTATAGAAGAATTGCACATGTTTAACATATATTGGATTATTTGTCATCTAGGGGAGAGATGGGGAGAAGAGGAAAAATTTGGAATACAAGGTTTTGCAAGGGTCAATTTTGAAAAATTATCCATGCATATGTTTTGAAAATAAAAGCTTTAATAAAAAATATTATCATTACTTAAGGTAGTTTAAAAGAATATACATAGATATAAGGCTTGGGAGTGAGTTGATTATAGTGGAATGATCCAATATAATCCAAAAAATAAGATTGATTAGGTAGAGTAAAATAGAGCAAATTATCTCACACAAAAGGGGCATGAATAGAAAAACTGTAAGAATGAAAATAAGGATAGGGTGGAGGATGGTAGTGGAGAACTCTTATTCTCATTAGAACTGGGTTAAGGGAATAACACATGGCATTTAGTAACGTATAAAAGTCTTCTTAAATTAGAGAGAAATAGGTCAAGAAGACAGGTGATAAAGGGAGGAACTTTTAGAAGGGTGTGCAGATTAGGAAGATGGTGGTCAAAAGTAAATTATATTTCTGAGAAAGACAGAGGGAAGGGAGGGAGACAGACAGACAGACAGAAAGAGATAAAGTAGTAAGAGAGAGACAGTAGGGAGAGAGAGAAAAGGAAGGAAGGTACGGCATTAGCAATCATATTGGATAAACTATACGATAATTGAATCAATAGCTTGGCATTGATTCAAATTCCTCTCAAAGCACTTGATTGCTTGTTTAGTTCAAGTTTAGCATCTCCAAAGAATGCTCTTTGTCCTGCATGAATAAAGCAGGGTTTTGAAGGTACCAAATCTTCCAGAATAGATTTTAGTGTCTGGAGAATGGGGTTTAATAATACATAAAACCCTTAGCTAACAGAACAAAAGGACAGGAGACCTGAATCTGTTATGTACATTTGTAATCGATAGGCTGGGTAACTTCTGGACAAATCACAATTTGTAGTTATTAATTTGTTCAACAGACAAGTTAACATAGATGCTCTACTAAGTAAACAGCTATATACTAGACACTGTGGGACAATTAAAGATTCAAGAAATAGTTCCTTTCCTCTGGGGCTTCCTACTCACAATTTGTCTCCAGACAAGAGATAATACATATTTGTCTGTATGGATGCATGTAAAAATGCATAAATATTTATGTGTATTAATATATCTGTAAAAATACATATGTGTATACATACATATGTGGATGTCTGAATTTCCTCTCCAGAGAACTACAACATTCCCACAATAATTTGGGACCAGAGCAACTCACACTGCCTGGTTTGGGAGGCTACATGTGCCTGTATAGCGTGCTGAAGTCCCTCAGGTGGAATATTTTGAAAGGAATAATGACAAAACTGGAAATGAATGGAAAGAGAAATGGCAAGAAATGTCAGCAAGCTATGGAGAATTCAGTGCTTTCACTGAATTTGAGGATAGGAGATTATCTGGCAAGCGTGTTTGCAGATGCTAACTTCTTTCACAGACCAAATTGATGGAACAGAACTTTGAAGACCTTGAATCCTTGTTACTCCAATGCTGGGAAAATGGTTCATTTTGGACACTGACCGAGAGACATCATGGATCTAAAGTTAAAAGATAGTCCCATATTCTAAGTTTCAAGATTTCAGCATTTGCCCATTGCCAAATCATCACCCCTTTTCTTCCCCTTGCCTGAAGCTCCTCTCAGTTGAGCTACATTTAATCCTGGAGGTCTGGGAGGAGGTAACCTTGGGAAATAGGTCCTGGAAATGACCCTGCCTATTTTAGTTCCTTATTATCTTCCTGGAATTTTATTCTCCTTCTCCATTTCCCACTCCTTCAGTCTTTTGAATTTGTCCATCATGCCCACAAGAACTTGATAATCTTCAAGATTATACCAGCCTGGCACTCACATTTCATCAGTATCCTGTGCCCTGGGACCCTGTAAGTAGAAAGTAATGCAGAGAGCTTCTCCCCAAACCTCCATATTAGAAGGGCCCTCAAGCCAGCCTTCTTTGCTGGTTTTACTTCTTTGGATTTGTCCATCATACTCCTGCCAATTATTCCCCACACACACTCCTTTTTTCAGCTTCTTTTTGTATATTTTCTTTCGCCAAAGGACTGGCTTTCTATTTTAAATTCTATTTAAATTCCCAGCATTTAGTATAATACCTGGCCCATAATAGATGAACCTGAATATACATATATATGTATGTATATATGTATATGTGTTTATGTATGTATATATTTAATTATTATTATAAATTATAAAAATATATAACATATAATATATAACATATATAATATAAATTATTATAAAAATTATTTAAATTCTATTTAAATTTCCAGCATTTAGTACAATGCCTGGCCCACAATAGGTGAATCTGAATGTATATATTTGTATGTATATATGTATATGTGTCTATGTATGTATGTATTTAATTATTATTATAAATTATAAAATATATGTATATTATATGTATAATTATTATATATAATATAAATTATTATTTAAATTATTTAAATTCTATTTAAATCCCCAGCATTTAGTACAATGCCTGGCCCACAATAGGTGAGCCTGAATGTACATGTGTGTAAGTATGCATGTAGGGAGGAGGAGCTCATACGAAACAACTTAGACGCCGAAGGCAGGAACATGTCCAAAAACGTGACGGAAACATCTTCATTTTCACTGCCTGGGCCACCACTCGAAGCCCGGAGCCTTCTTTCTGTCTGTTTTCCTCTGCTCTTTCTGCATCCCCTCTTCAGCCTGTGGAGAAGCCCGGAGAGAGGAGGAGGTGTCAGAACCTCCTCCCATGAGGCTCATTTGCTCTCTCTGATGAGTTCAGGAAGGAGCTGGGGTGGCGAGGGACAGGCTGCCAGCATGACCAGGCACGTGTGGCCCCCCGAGCTGCCATGCTCTGGTTTATCCAAGCCCCCTCCTCATTAGCTGTTGTTGAGCTAAACAGCGAACTGAATAAATAAATGAATATCCCACCCATTGGGACGATGAAAGCCTCAGACTCTCCGCGGCAAAGGGAAGCGAGCGGCCTCCACCACAACTCTCTGAGCCCTCCCTCAATCTGGTAAAACTGAGTCCGTGTTCCAGGCCTAGAAGGCGTCTTTTTTCCCCTCCAAGCTTGAAGTCACCGAGCGCACCCTGAGCCTCCCATACAAATATACGGAGAGCCCCGGGACTCAGAGACTCTCTGACCGATAAGCGTCCGGGATGCATCCGCTGGGACAGGGCACACAGAGTACTTCTCTCCCGTTTTGCATTTGGGGGGCTCATGTTGGAGGAAGCAGACGGTGGCACCTGACAGGGGTCTACTTGACAAGCTCTGGAGCTAAGAGATTCTGGGGCCGCAGTCGGCAGCATGAGGGAATGGCCAGGCGGCCGGGCTGGGACTGGGGGAGTTTGGATCTTGCTCGTCCAGCTCCAGATTTCCATTTTCTCTGTATCTCAGTTTCCTTCTTTTATCCAGCAAGTTGAAAACATTTTGTCATCCAAGGAACGCTAAGGATGGGCCCCAGCCGGGTCAGGATCAGAGGTTTGGCTTAAAATGCCAGGCTCCCCACCATGATGTGGAAACCCTACCTGATTTAGCTCCAATTTCCATTTCCAATCTCACTTTTCCCCTTTCAACCACAACAACCACAGCTAATTTGTTGTAGCGCTTTAAGATGTGCAAAGCATTTCAAAGTATTGTTACACAAGGACATCTGGTAGTAGTCAGAAGACTGGCCTGTATTCAGAAAACCCAAATTCTAATCTGATATTTACTGGCTGTATGACCCTGAGCAAGTCACTTAAATGTGTTTCTCGTTTCCTCATCTGTAAAATGGGTATAATAATAGCTCCTGCCTTATATGATAGTTATGGGGATCAAATGAGATAATAGTTCTAAACATGTCATTAGCATGTGTCTGGAGTGTATTCCCTTCTCATCTCATTTGAACCCTAAAAGGTGGGTCTAAGATCTAAGACTGGGGCTCAGGTCTTCTTACCTCCAGCCCACTGAGCTTCTGGTTGTGACAACTTTAATGAAGGAGCCCCATTTCTACATGCCCAGAACTTGGGAGAGCAGCATTGAAAGCTCCATCTTTTTTTTAGGCAGGAGGCCAGGCCCGTGTTTGCACTCTTGGGCAAAGTGCCAACGTCTGCCCACAGCTTCTTGAGAGGGATCAGTCCCTTGTGCCCACCATCCCCTAAGCATGAACCTTGAATGGAGCTCAGCCTCCCAGGGCCTCAGGCACCCCTTCTGTCCCAGTCTAATTTCCATCTTGTCCAAGAACTTGGTCGGATGTTGACATCTGGAAGAGTCCCGGTCCTTGCAGTTTAGGTAAGGCATTGATGGTTGCAGGATGCATCAGTTAACAAAGGAAAACGGACGGTGAGGAAGGTTTTTCCCCCCCAGCTGCACTGGAGTAAGGAGGAAATGTGAATCATACAATGCTCCCCCAAAAACAATTCAAGGAACTATCTAAAGGAAGTGACCAAAATAACTTGAGAGCTTGTCGCTTGGGTTTGAGGAATCAAGAGAACAGAAGCTGAGATCTCAGGGTTAGGGGCAAAGTGGGGGAGGGGAATTGGGAGGAGACCCATGGTGGGGGTGAAATTTCTGTGAACAAAGTTTACAAACTTTTATTGCCATAGAGTTGTTTGATCTCTTCCAATCTCAGGAAAGACCCATTTATGGTTGAGGGCATGGATTGGGGGAAGAAACGAGGGTTTCCCTAGGAAATTGAGTCTTCCCCTCTGGGGACTAGGTCATGTCATTTAGAGCTCCAAAGATGTCCAGGGTAGGAGGCCCATAGGAAAGAAGCCTTCATCCAGAAAAGGATGGACGACAGAATCCTTACCGATCAGGACCGTTCCTTCTTCCTCTGTTCTGCCAGAGTCAATTTAAAAAAATCCCTCAGAGCAGTGAAAGAGTTTTAAAGTCTTTGGGACCCCAGCTAACCAAACAACAAGCCCAGGAGAGGATAAACAGTCCTCTGTTATCACACTCATTACCCTTAGCTTCAAAGGATTCAAGAGTGTTTATACAAAGAACACGAGAATTCTCTGTGTTTATTTTAAAGCCTGGACTTTAATAAACAGTCTTAAAAAAAAACAAAACAAATAACACAAGGGGAAAAACCTCCAGCTCTCCTTCTTTGTTTTTACACATCAGTCAAAACATAACACTCCCCTTGGCATTGGCTTTAAATACATTTTGTTTCTTTGCAAAAGTTCACCATTTATGAAATGGGGAGACTTTATTACCTTTGATCTCCCCCACTGGCCCCTGCCTGGGCTTAGTTCAGAGTTCTCTGGAGCTAAGTACAACCACATGTCAATGAGAGCTGCTGCTGGTAAGCAGCATTGGCTGCCGGAGAAGTCAAGATTGGGTCTGGAAATATTAGAAAGGCCAAGGATGCCAAGTGGAAGGGTGTGCCCCCTTGCTCTAGGGAGATCTGTGCCAAATTCTCCCTCTTCCGTGGCCTCTTCCTATTTTACCTCCACTTGTGTCTGGATGAGAAATTGATCTAATCAATGCAGGACCCTAACAGTCTTTCAATGGGAAGGAGAAAAAAAGCCAATTAGAGATTGATTCACATGGGCAAACCACTTTTTCTAACCCCATATTTATGATCATTTGGAGATCTCTGGGACAAGGAAAAATCACCTCAGACTCAGACAGAGTCCAATGTACATGGATCAACTTCCAAAGAAAAATTGTAGAATTAGATGCTATGGGAAGGCAGGAGAGTTAATTATTCTTTGAGCCCTCCTCCCCAGGAAAGACTCCTGAATGTCCTCTGGTGATATTATGCATGACTGCAGGTTGATGAAAGGTAAACAGCCAAGAGGATCATCTTCTTTTTCTCTGTCATCAGTCACGTGGTCCAACATACCCATCAAGGTCTCTGTGTACCAAGAATCTGAGGACCCAGTTTCAAGTCCTTCCTTTGATGGATCTTGAATCTATCATCTCTGCTCCAGAAGGTGAGGAGAATGCTTCATCATTAGTAATAGGATATCTTTGGGGTCATTTAAGATAGTCCAGAGAATCCAGCTTCACATCAGCTATTTACTACATCTGGGATCTTATGCAATCATTTCATTGGACCTCCATCCTTCCTCTGCAATACAAGAGAGATGGACTTACGAAAGCTTCTTTAAACTAGATGCGGGGGTTGTGAAATTATGATTTATTATCAATAAATATTTGATTTGTATATTTATGTTATACACCAATATACCAGGGTCTCATAAATCTTTCTCCAGCAAAAGGGAAGAAGCCCTGGAATAGAGGACCCCCAAAGTTCCATTTTATTCTAAATCTGTGAACCTAGGAATATCAAACTGAATTATTTAAGGAAGGATGTTCTTATAGAAAAAAAAACATTTATGTTCTTATACTCTGTTTTCTTTTTTTCAGAGTTATTAAAAAATAAGAAGCCCATTTTTTTGCTATCTCCAGATGAATATAGACTCAATCCAACTTCAGAAATATTTATTAAGCACCTAGTGGTGAATGAATCCAGATTAAATAGGCCCTTGAAAGCCAGGCAAAAGCTTCTGAACTTTTTCCAGTAGGCAACTGGGATCCATTGAAGACTTTGGAGCAGGAGTAATGACTAGATCCGGGTATAAAGCAATAGCAGTATGAAGGATGTGTTAGAAGAGGGAAAAAGGTCAAAAATAGGAAGACCAATGGTCTGGCAGGTAGTAATGAGAGTCTATAATAGGGATGTAGCAGAGGGAATAAAGAGTAATTTATGACTGACTACCCACTTGTGTTTAAAATAATTGTACACATATAACCTATATAAGATTACTTCTTTGTAGGAAGGAACGAAAAAAAGGAGAAAAAAAATAGAACTCAAAATCTTATAAAAGTGAACACTAAAACTATCTTTACATGTAATTAGAAAAAATAAAAAAGTATTAAGTGGGGGGGGGGGAGAGAAGGAGGAATGCATGATGACTTCCCAGACTTTTTGACTCTCCCATTAGAATATAAACACCTTAAGGGCAGAAACTGACTTCCTTTTCTATTTATATCTCTGTTGTTCAATCCTTCCACTTGTCTGATTCTTCATAACTCCGATTTGGAGGTTTTCTTGGCAGAGATACTGGGGTCGTTTGCCACTTTCTTCTCTAACTCATTTTACAGGTGAGGAAACTAAGGCAAACAGGATTAACTAACTTCTCCAGGGTCACACAACTAGTAAATGTCTGAGGCGAGATTTGAATTCAGAAAGATGATTCCAAACCCAGCACTCTATCTACTGTGCCACCTAGATGCCCATTTGTATTAGCATTAGTATTGCTAACTATGGCACTGTTTGGCACAGAGGGGACATAATAGAGGAATTTGGGAATATCTTAAAGAATGATTTTTTTATTCATAAGGGAAACAAAATCTAGATAGCAGGAAATATTATTTTTAACTTAAAGTAAAATTATATCAATTGTGATTATTTTTATTTAAAATATATTTGCACAGATGGGAGAAATGGTAAAATTAGAAAAAAAATTTAATTATTTTAAAAATTCTTGTCAATTGATATACTTGATTGTCAGAAATTTTCTACAAAGATAAAAAAGACTCAGGAATGAATGAAGTATAGTTCTTGCAAGAAAAAGGTGATCCATCCAGGGGTAATCCTTGGGCAGTCCAGACCCAGGAATGAACCTTTTATTTCCCATCCTGAAGTGCAAGGTCCCTCCCTCATCACCCAAATTGGCTGGGGATGATGAAATTAACAAACTTCTTGGTCCTCCCATTGCATGTTCTTTCTTGACATGTTCCTCCTCTCTCAAC
This sequence comes from Myrmecobius fasciatus, assembly GCA_023553655.1. NCBI lineage: Eukaryota > Metazoa > Chordata > Mammalia > Dasyuromorphia > Myrmecobiidae > Myrmecobius > Myrmecobius fasciatus. Next base: position 552,876 of record JAJPUD010000110.1, read on the forward strand.
ATACAATTCATGTTCAAAAATGACAGAAAACTCCTCCTTTGGGGAGGAGAAGTTAATACTAATTAACTCATTAAGCACTGGCACTCAGTGCTTGCAGTTACCTTTCATCCACTTCTTGTTTGGAGATGATTTCCAATCAGTTTATCAGTTCAGCAGCTCAATATCTTTTTTTGTAAAACTCAGGCAGCTGATGTAACCTGTCTCTAAGTCTTTGTCCCCATATAGAAATATAATTCTACTGATATCTCACACTGATTAATCAATGTTTTTCATTCACTCATCCATCCACTTATTTATTCATTCAAAGGAGACTATATGAACAATACCACTAAAGAAAGATGAATTTGACCCATTTTAGAGGAAAAATAATGAATTCAGTGTAGAATATTTTGGTTTGAGGAGCCATCAGGAGACAAAGACATCTACTTTATAGGCAATTAGAGATGTTGATCTCCCAAAGAGATAATCATTTTCTACACTGAGATGATAGTTGGAAACCATGAGAATGGATGAGATGCCAAGGAAGAAAATTTAAGGAAAAAAGGTAAAAGGGACAAAGATAAAACTTATGAAACATTTACCTTAAGAGGCTGAGAAGATAAGGAAGATTCAACAAAGGAGAGAAAGGACAGACCACTCCCTAGGTGACAAATTTCTGTAGATTTTCCCACCTTTTCTCGCCCAATTAGGCATCTCCCATTAGTATGAAAGCTTCTTGAAGGTAGAGATCATTGTTTTTCCTTGGATTGTACCTCTAGTGCTTAGCACAGTGTCTGACATGGAGTAAGTACTTACTTTATCTATCTCTCTGAAGTCTCTTCCTGGTCGTCATCAATATAATTTTATACATATGATCTTAGCAAAACAGGAATCCAAATTCATGGTTACATTTGTGAATTTGGGGATGGTGGATAGCCTCAGGAAAGAAAGATTTGGGCACTGTTTACATGGAGAATGAGATAGAGAGTCAAGTCACTTAGAGAGCTGGATAAAGATACTCCCAGAGGTGCCTTCCTGCCTTGAGAGAGAAACAATGAGCTCCGTGGGGTTCCAGAGGAGAAATCTTCCCTAAAGCACTTGGATTGGTTTTCCCATTTCCTCCTTTGTACTAATTGCATCAACCACCCTGGAAGCATACTGTTAAAACATCACCTTATCTGCCATTTTGCTACTGACCCATCATAGAGAAGGCTGACCCACCCAACACATCCAGGAAAACTGGCTACGTATGTTTTGCCAATGCTTGGCCGACCTCCTTTTTGTTGGTTTCCATCCCCTTCATTTCTGACCCCAGATATAAAATTGGCCATGTATTGAAAGTGAAAACAGTAAGTTCTTGCCAAAAAGGGAGAGTAATGGTTCTGGAAGACTTTTCAAGCTGTGATACTAAGGGGAAGAATGAAAACCGTCTAATGATTGCCCACAATGGAGCATTCTTGATTAGTGGGCCAGCTGGAAACTATTCTCCACCAGGTCATATCCCCTTTTAACTGTGGGAGGGAGAATGGTGGTACAGTTAGAATAAGGATTAACAATGGGGCTATCAGTGACCCCATTGATACAATGGAAAGATGCAAGGTGGGTTCATGGAGACGGCTTCATTTTGCCAAGGATGACTTTGGCATTTCAAAAAGCTTTAGAATGCATGAAGAATATGTATGACCAGAAAAAGTAGTGGCCCAACCATGCAGTCAGAACAAGAGAATATGTTAACAGACCCCACAATACAATGGTCCCCTCAAAATCTTAAAAGAACTAAAACAAAGTCTCCCATGCATTGGGTCCATCTTCCACAGAGCATTTCTAGAAGGACATTGATAAGAATCATGGATGGGGGAGAGGGGATCCCAAGCTGTTGCATAAATCCCACTAAGTACCAAATCAAGTTCCACTCTCTCCTAACCTGAAGCAATATGGCCTTCCCTGTTCTCAGATCCAGTCTGCATCTAAGAGGACAGAATCTTGCTGTGAAGGTTTTAGTTTTCGTAATATTCTTCAATGACCCTTTTTTCCTCAGCTCACAAGGGTTAGCCAAAGGTCTGGGCTAAATGATGGGGTAGTTCACCAACTCACACCTACTCTGATGGCATCAGAACAGTGACATTCCCAGCCCTCAAGAGGTTTTCACAATTTTAGACTCAACTCTACTATGGATAAAGGCTCCTTTGACCTTCTATTATAGAATACATAATTCAATTCATAATATTTTATTAAGTAATAATTGTGCTAGGTGATGAAAGCCATACAGAGTTCAGGTAAACTTTCTTGAGGATTATAGTCTAATGGTGAGAACCTCATAGGCAAATAAATATGATTCAAAGAATTGACCTTGGGGATTAGAGGAAGGGAGTGGTGTGTGACATTCTAAGGATGAGCAGTCAAAACCATCTGGGAAGATCAAGGAAATGGAGGAAATGTCATTTGGGTTAGACTTTGAGTAGGAATTCAATTGTCAGTGAAAAGCAGGGAATAGAACTGGCAAAAGTCATGAAATCTGGATGGAGGAGGAGGAAAAGAGGCGTGTTGTGGAATAGGTGAGTAATCTAGCTTGGTTGAAATAAAGATGGGATGAAAGGGAATAATGTTAAATAATATTGGAAAGATAGGGCACCATCTGTTTGGGAAGAAAATGGAACGCCAAGAAGAGAGGCAAAGGAAACCCCTAAAGGATTTTGAGCAGAGAAAGGACATGCTGGATCTATGTCTAATGAAGACACATGGCAGAGATAGCTTAGAGTTGGGAAGGGGCAGCTAAGTGGATAGATAAGATGGATGAAATCGGGAAGACATCTTCCTGAGTTCAGATCCAGAGTCAGACACTTACCAGCTGACAATGGGCAATTCATTTAACCTTGTTTAGCTCAGTTTCCTCATCTGTAAAATGAGCTGGGGGAAAAATGGCCAACCACTCCAGTATCTTTGCAAGAAAAACCCAAAAGGGATCACAAAGAGTCAGACATGACTGAAAACAACTGAACAAAAACAACAGTGAGTTGGGAAAATATTATAAATGGGCATTCAGGCACCAAGGATTTTCCATCCTTTTAACTCAGAGTATGATTTGGGAGTCAGGCAGAGCCCAGACAGGGCCCTGGGCACAGCCCAGGCCAGGTTTGAAAACTGTACTCCTGTAGTTTATGTTACTGTGTGTGGAAGGTTTTGAGTCCTCATTGCTCCACACAAATAGAAGAAAATAAATATTTCCATCAATATAAATAATTTTGTAAGAGAATATTAAATCCTGCTAAACAATGAACCTCTTGGTATTATTCTTCCCATATATATTACACTTCCAGTGTCTGCGAACTTTAAAATCCCAGTCCCAAGTTTTGATTCAGGAGATTGGCCTCCCATTTTGCCATTAACTAGATCTATAACCTTAGGCAAATTGTTTCATCTCTGCCTTCAGTTCATTCACTTGTAAAATGAAAGGTTGGGTTAGATGACCTCAATGGTACCCTATGGCTATACTGGGTAACTAGTGGAACAAGGTGGAACAGTCTGGCTCCTATCAGCTGGCAACGCCCTGGAGGCATGGGGCTTGCAACCAGCACTTTATTTGCCACTGCCAAGTCACTATTATCCCACAGATTTTTATCTAGGTGGATGACTCATCCCAATTCTGGCTCTTCAGGCACCTACTTAGCCATATGCTCAACCCTTCTTTTCGGGTTGCTTCATTTATCTACCTTCACTAAAAGTTCATAAATTAAAGCACAGTATAATCAGATTAATAAAGACATAGTAAAAATAGAACCTTAGTTGCTTATGACATAGAAGGTGTGTTCTCTTCAGAAGCTTTTCCCAAGACAGAAATTACTTTTAAGCTAAAATCACTCTTCCCATCACATCACGGGAGTAGTAGAGAACTTCAGTATCATATTATAGACCTCCCATCTCCCCATGAAATGTGCACTGACAGTTAATTCATTCCTGGGTTAGAGAGCCCTGTAGAAACTTTGCTAAGTCTCATGGTTGCACTGGGACACTCCTCTTCCAGGGTCCTGGAGTATATTTCTTATGTCCCCATCCAACCCCACAACATAGGTCATAGCTCAAATCTACAGAGACTAACACTAACAACTAACCACCACGTGACTCTCAAATCACAGGCAGGGAAATGGACTTCCCCCAGCTCTCCTTGTCTCTTGGAGGCTATTATCTTTCACTTTCAAAGTCAACACACAGTCCTGATGTCAGCCTCTTCCATCTGCTCATCTGCATTGAAACAGGAGGCCAAAAAGGCAACTGAAGTCATGACAGAATGGCAGAGTATTACAAAAGAGACTAAAAGTCCTTTCCTATTTATTGGCTTCTAAAAATTCCCACTGGATTCTAGCATCCCATCCAGCAATTGTCTTTTATCTCTCCTTCCCTTTTTGCTAAGGAGCTTGAAAAATTCATCTATACTTTATGGTTCCATTTTCTCTTTTCTCCCTCTTCTAATCCAATGAAATCTGGCTGTCAACTCCATTGATCAACGGAACCATTTTCTTCAAAATAACTCATAATTGCTTAATTGCCCGACTGAATGACCTTTTCACAGTTGAAATGACGCTGATTATCTCTTTCTCTTGGATGCTCCAGCCAATCTGATCCTACTTGGCTACCAATAGATTCTAGGTCAACCCCATTTTTTTTTAAATTAAAACTTTTTATTTGCATAACATATGTATGGGTAGTTCCTCAGCATTGATCTTTACAAAGCTTTCTGTTACAAATTTTACGCCCAGTCCCCACACCTCCCCTAGATGGCAGGATATCCACTACATGTTAATAATGATAAAATACTTGACAAGTTGTTGTGCAAGAAAAATCCTATCTACAAGAAAAAAAAATCAGAGAAAGAAAACACACTACAAGCAAACATCAATAAAGAGCATGAAAATGTTATGTTGTAGTCCACATTTCATATCCCTCTCTCTGGGTGTATATGGTTTTCTTCACTGAACAATTGGAACTGGTTTGAGACAATTCTTTGTTGCAGAGAGCCATGTCCATCAGAATTGATCATCATGTAATAGTGTTGTTGCTTTGTATGATGATCTCCTGGTTTTGCTCATTTCACTCAGCATCACTTCATGCAAGTCCCTCCAGGCCTCTCTGAAATTGTCCTGCTGGTCATTTCTTACAGAACAATAATATTCCATAACATTCATATACCATAATTTATTCAGCCACTCTCCAATTGATGGGCATCCATTCAGTTTCCAGTTTCTAGCCACTACAAAAAGGGCTGCCGCAAACATTCTTGCACATGTGGGTCCCTTTCCCTCCTCTAAGATCTCTTTGGGATATAAGCCCAATAGAAACACTGCTGTGTCAAAGGGTATGCATAGTTTGATAACTTTTTGAGCATAGCTCCAAATTGCTCTCCAGAATGGTTGGATCCATTCACAGTTCCACCAACAATGCATCAGTGTCCCAGTCTTCCCACATCCCCTCCAACATTCATCGTTATCTTTTCCTCTCATTTTAGCCAATCTGACAGGTGTGTAGTGGTACCTCAGAGTTGTCTTAATTTGCATTTCTCTGATCAATAGTGATTTGGAGCAACTTTCCATATGACTAGAAATGGTTTTAATTTCATCATCTGAAAATTGTCTGTTCATATCCCTTGACCATTTGTCTATTAAAGAGTGGCTTGACTTCTTATAAATATGAGACAATTCTCTATATATTTTAGAAATGAGGCCTTTATCAGAACCATTAAATGTAAAGATGATTTCCCAATTTGATGCTTTCCTCCTAATCTTGTCTGCATTAGTTTTGTTTGTACAGAAACTTTTTAACTTAATATAATCAAAATTATCTATCTGGTGTTCAATTAAGAGTTCCAGATCTTCTTTGGACATAAATTTATTCCATCTCCACAGGTCTGAGAGATAAAGTATACTACATTCCTCTAATTTACTTTTAATATCACTCTTTATATCTAGATCATGAACCCATTTAGATCTTATCTTGGTATGTGTAGGTCAACCCCACTTTGATCATTGTTTGGGTCCTAACTGATTTAGATTGAATATAAATAGCAATCATTTCTCCTTTGACCAAAAACCTTGATGGTCTTCTCCCAGATTTATTTATTTAGATTTTTGGGGGTGGGGTAGGTAAAAGAAGTCCTTTGCCTAAACTGCTACCTACCCTTAATCACTGAATGGGTGCAGCCTCCGTTAAACTGAGACGAGTTGAATACTTTAGCTTAAAAAGGCTAAGGTCTCCCATTGCCTCCAGAGCTATCTCCATTCTTCCTGAACTCTATCTGGCCACTGGACCTAGATGGCCTTGGAGGAGAAAGTGGGGCAGGTGATCTTGCACAGCCCTATTAAATCCAATTCACTTCATGTCATGGTATCACCTCCCTGGTGTCATGGACCTCCTTAAGAAGGAAGGACAAACAACCTTTCTGTTTCTGATTATCTAGGTGACTGTTCCTTCTCATTCTCTTCTGCTGGATTTTCAATCTTGTCACACCTAACCGTGGGTGTCCCCAAGGACCCTTCCTAGAACCTCTTCTCTTTTCCCTCAATAAGCTTCCACTGATTTGATTATCATTTTAGGATGATTCTGAAGTTTATAAATCCAGCCCTAAAATTGGTTCTGAGCTCTCTTTCCATATCTCCAATCATTGGTTGAAGATATAGAAAAGGATGTTCTGTAGACCTCTCTAACTCAGTAATCTGAAAACGGAACTTCAAAAACTCTACTTGCCTCAACTTTCCTATTACTGTTAAGGGTAGCACTAATCTCCCATTCTCCTAGGGAGCATACTGGTGGTGCAATGAATAGAGTGCCAGACTTGGAGTTAGAAAAGTCTGAGTTGAAATCCAATCTCAGATACTTAGTAGCTATGTTACGTTGGGCAAATCACTTACCCCTTTTGCTTCAATTTTCTCAGCTGTAAAATGAGCTAGAGAAGGAAATGGCAAACCACTCCACTATCTTTACCCAGAAAATCTCAAATGATGGGCAGTTAGATGGCACAGTGGCTAGAGCACCAGTCCTGGAGTCAGGAGGACTGTAGCCTCAGACACCTGACATTTCCTGGCTGTGTGATCCTGGGCAAGTTACCTAACCCAAATGCCTCAGCCAAAAAACAAAACAAAACAAAATAAAACAAAATTTAAAAAAAAATAACCAATAACAAATGAAGAGTAAGACACAACTGAACATCATTAAACCAGAATCCTCCATTCTCCTAGGTTTAAATTCAGCATCCTCTGACCATGTTATTCCTATTCAATAAATTCCATTGGTGCCCTGTTACTTCCAAGATCATATCTATATATATAAATCCTCCAGCTGACTTTTAAAGTGTTTCACATCTCCTATCTTTCCAATTGCCCCATATGCTTTGCAATCCAATGACACTGGGATGAGACACTCTGTCTCCTGACTGCGGGCATTTTCACTAGCTATCCCCCAGGCCTAGATCTTTCTCCCCCCCAATCACTGATCTCCCTGGCTTCCTTCTAAATCCAGGCCAAATCCCATCTTCTGCAAGAAACTTTTCACGGTCCTTTTCAGTATTAGTGCCTTCCTTCTGTTGATTGATTACCTTCAATTTATCCCATCTATATCTTGTTTGTTGTTGGGATGTTGCCTCCCCTACTGGACTTCATGCAAATGTGAGCTTCTTGCGTTCAGGAACTCTTTATTGCCTTTTTTGTAGTCCTGGTGTTTAACCTACCTAACCTTAATCACTGAATGAGTGTGACCTCAGTCAAACCCAGACCTGGCACAGAGTACATACTTAATAAATGCTTGCTAACTGACTGACTTTTCACTCTCACTCACCCCCCGTATCCAATCTTTTGCCATTCTATTCCAAAACAGCTTTTTTTGACCATTACAGTCTTTCCTGTATATGAGACTCTGCACAGCCCAACCTCACTTGAATCCAATTCACTTGCATATCACGGTATCACCTCCCTGATGTTACTTTCTCTGAGAATAAAACCCCAACAACAACAGCCTTATTCACTGAATGGACATTGCCTCAGTTATACTGAGACCTGCCGAAGACCTGAGCTTCAAAAAGACCAAGGTCTCCCATTGCATCCAGGGCTATCTCCAGCGGTCTTGATCTGTATCTGCCATTGGATCCAAATGGTTCTGGAGGGGAAAGAGAGGCAGGCGACCTTGCCAGTTCTCCCTCACTCAAATCCAATTCACTTGCATGTCATACATCACCTTCTGATGTCATTGTCTTCCTCACAAAGGACAAACAGCAGCAACAATAACCCTTTCATTCCACTCACATGTTCATCATGCTAATACAGAACCTCAAGATCCAATACCCAGAATTCTGTAGTAACTTCTGATTATTGTCCTTCCCTCATGTCTCTTTTGAGGTCAACTCATCGAAAGGGATTTTCCAGTATGTTTCTAGTGAAGGAAAATGGATATGCTACAGATAATATGAAATATATAATCAGCCGGTGGTTATGAGCTCAAATCCTACCCTTGGCAAATGGTTCTTCTGTTTGGGAGTGGGGAGGAGCTAAATAAATGCTAGTGCCTCCCTTCAGAGGCTATCTTCTGTTTATATTGCATGTAGATGTTTTTATCCCCTTATTAAAAGGGGACCTCCTTGAGGGCAGTGACAATGTCTTTGCTTTTCTATCTATCCCTGGTGTATGGTACAATACTTTGGCACATATTAAGCTCTCGATAAATGCTTGTTGGCAGAATAACTGATTAGGAATGGCACTGTAGGTTCTAGCTTTGGAGTTCTCATCTGTAAAATGATTTGAAGAAGGAAATGACAAATCATTCCAGTATCTTTGCCAAGAAAACCCCAAATGATGGGCAGTTAGATGGCACAGTGGATATACACCAATCCTGGAGTCAAGAGGAACTGAGTAAAAAAAAATCCAGCCTCAGACACTTAACACTTACTATCTGTGTGATCCTGGGCAAGGCACTTTACCCCCAATTGCCTTACAAAAAACAAATAAACAAACAAAAAACTCAACAACAAATGAAGTCATGAAGAGTAAGACACAACACAACTTAACTTCTGCATAAGTGACTTGATCTCTATGGACTTCAGTATCCTCTTCTGCAAAATTCTACAAAATCTTGGAATGGATGACCTCTAAGATTTTTTTCACCTCTAAAGTTCTATGATTCTTTCTATTCATTGCCATGGATGTGCATAGAGTCACTTCTGAAAGCCAATTTCAAGGGAATCATTTCATTAAAAATTGTAAAGATTCATTTATAAGTTCTCTAGCTGATTATGTGTGATAAAAAATATTTTATTGTTGCAAACTTGTTCTCAAGCCCATTTTTTCTCACAAAGAAGAAGCGAGGCAGGGAATGCAGGCTATGAAATTAACATGGAGATTTTCCTGGATTACAATGCATTAGTTAGAGAACAAAATGAGACAAGAATAAAAATGGTATTTATGATTTTTCTCCTTGAGATTTTCATTTAGATACATTATTCTCCAGTCTGCCAATTATCTATACACTAGAGTTGTGCCTGTTTTGTCTGTACACAAGAATTATCTTATTTATGTTGGATACAAATGAGAGATCTGCAAATGGTAATGTAGATAACCTAGAATGAACCAGTTCAAGAATCCCTTATTCTTTATTCTTGACTCCTTTCTGCCTTGACCTAAGTAGAGCTAAAAAAAGATTACTGGCTGCATTCTCCACTCGTATTCCAGTGCTGATGAGTGGAAGAAGTCACTAAAATGTAAGCTTCTAGCAAGTAGGGATTATTTCCTTCCTTGTATTTATATCCTAAGTGCCTAACATATTGCTCTGCCCAAAGTAGATGCTAAATAAATACTTGTTACTTTATTGGGCCATGTGATTGGGTCCATTGTAAATCACATTATCCAACCATTCTGTAACATGTCCTTCAGTACTTAGAGCTACCATGTCATCAGAAATTCCAGTCATACTGTGCCCTTTCCTTCCAGTACATTCTCAGGCCTGATCCAACTTCACACCAGCTGCTTGACCCCTGGGGGATGATAATCTGTCTTAACTCATTCTTCAATAATGAGTTTACTCCCACCCCATCATATTTTCCCCATCCCAGGGATTCCAGATGCAATGAGTTGTCATTGTACAAACTCCATTCCTCCTCCTACATTATCTGGTTCAACTCCAAACTGACCACTTTCCTGAGTCCGTTATCCTTTTATCTTATCACCAATTTTGCCCTGCCAAACCTTACATTAATCCTACCATCACTGCCTTCACTCCCACTCATGAGCATGTTGATGAAACTGGAGAAAATCACAAAACCTTACAAACTGGATCCACTACATATTTATACTACATATTCTTCCCTGCACCCTTACTTGCAAGGCAATCCTTTTGCCTCCCTAATCAATTCACTTTCTTACTCATCACGGTGGCTTTTCTGAACTTTTTTATCCCCTCCTCCCCCAAGCTTCTCATGGTTCCACCATCTTCCCACATCTCTCAGCTGAGAATCTTGCTTCATTTTTAACAGAATAATTGAGATCATTTGTGAAAAGTTCCATTTTTTCCCTCCTCTTCATCTCATTTCACTCCGATGCTTTCCCCAACTATGTCCTCCACCCCAGTCTTACACGAAGTGGTTCTTTTTTCACCAAGGCTAACCCCACAAGAGATCTGTATTCTCCAACAGACTTTTTTCTCTCTCTCTCATCACCATACTCTCACTAATTTTCAAAGTTTCCCTTTTTTACTGGCTGCTTCTCTATTACTTAACAACATGACCATGTCTTATCCATCATCAAAATAACCTTGCCTTCTGAAGGGCTGGTTAAATGTCAGAAAAACAATGAGCATAATTGATTATATCAATAAACTAACTGAAATCATATAATTGTGAAGAGATGCAGAAAAAGCATTTGATGAAAAACAATATCCCTTCCTATAAAAAACACTAGAGAGCATAGGAATAAATGGAGTTTTCCTTAAAATGATAAAAAGCATCTATGTGAAACCACCAGCAAGCATCATAAGTAATGGGGATAAACTAAAAACATTCCTAATAAGATCAGGGATGAAACAAGGTTGTTCACTGTCACCATTACTATTCAATATTGAATTAGAAATGTTAGCTTTAACAATAAGAGAAGAAAAAGAAATTGAAGAATTTAGAGTAGGTAATGAGGAAACAAATTATCACTCTTTGTAGATGATATGATAGAATACTTAGAGAGCCCTAATGAATCTACTAAAAAATTACTAGAAACAATGAATAACTTTAGCAAAGCGGCAGGATATAAAATAGTCACATAAATCATCAGCATTTCTGTATGTCACCAGCAAAGTCTAGCAAGAAATAGAAAGAGAAATTCCATTTAAAATAACTGTAGATAATATAAAATATTTGGGAGTGTACTTACTAAGACAAAGCCAGAAACTATATGAACACAACTATAAAACACTTTTCACACAAAGTTAGATCTAAACAATTGGAAGAGTATTAAGTGCTCATGGGTTGGCTGAGCTAATATAATAAAAACAACAATTCTACCTAAATTAATCTATTTATTCAATGCCATACCAATCAAACTGCCAAGAAATTATAGAGCCAGAATAGAATAATAACAAAATTCATCTGGAAAACCAAAAGGTTAAGAATTTCAAGGGAATTAATGAAAAAATGCAAATGATTGGCCTAGCTGTACCAGACCTAAAACTATATTATAAAGTAGCAGTCATCAGAACCATCTGGTACTAGCTAAAAAATAAAGTAGTGGATTAGTAGAATAGGTTAGGCTCACAAGATACAATAGTCAATCATTATAGTAATCTAGTGTTTAACTCAAAGACTTCAACTTCTGGAATAAGAACTCACTATTTAACAAAAATTGCTGGGAAAATTGGAAAATAGTATGGCAGAAACTAGGAATTGACTGACACCTTGCACTCTATACCAAGATAAGGTTGAAATAGATTCATGATTTAGACATAAAGGATGATACTATAAATAAATTAGGAGAGTAAGGGATAGTCTACCTGTGGAATCAAGAGAAAAATGTACACAGTAATAACAAAATTGTGTGATGATCAATTGTGATGGACTTGAATCTTTTCAACAATGAGGTGATTGAGGGCTATTCCAATAGACTTGCAATGGAGAAAGCCATCTGCATCTAGAAGAAGGACTATAAGAACTATCCTAAATGAGGATCACAATATGTTATTTTCACCTTTTTGTTGTTGCTGTTGTTTGCTTGCTTGTTTCTTTTTTCTTTCTCATTTTTTCCCCTTTTGGTCTAATTTTTCTTGTGCAGTATGATAAATGTGAAAATATGTTTAGAAGAATTGCACATGTTTTATATTGGATTACTTACTGTCTAGGGGAGGAGGGAATGAGGAAGGAGGGAAAAAATTGGAACACAAGGTTTTTCAGGGTAAATGCTGAAAATTATGTATTTTGAAAAATAAAAAGTTATTATTATTTTAAAAAAATCCTTGCTTTCATCCATCCATCCTCATTAACTAGCATCTTTTATATATTGTGTTTTTCATGGCTAAACTCCTTGAGAAAATGATCTAAAATCAATCAGCGCCTCCACATTTTTTCTTTTTCTCTTCTTAATTCTCTGCAGTTTATTTTCTGATCTCATCATTCAAATGATATTGCTTCCTTCCAAATTACCAATAACTTCTTACTTGAGAAATCCAGTGACTCTTTCTTATCATTATGGACTTCTCTGCAGCCTAAGACACTGTTACTCTCCCTTTTTCTCTTGACATTTTTACTCTTCTCTCTAGATTTTTGTGAGAATACTCTATCCTAATTCTATTTCTGACCTTTCCTTTTTCAGTATCCTTTACTGAATCTTCATCCAGACTGCACCTCTTCTTTTTCTCTCTGTACTACTTCATTTGGTGATCTCCTCAGCTCCCTTAGATTCACTTGTCATGTCTGTGCAGATGATTCCCAGCGCTGACCCCTTTCTTGAGCTCCAGTTTTGCATTTCCATTTGTCTAAAGGACATTTAGAACTCAATATGTCCCAAACTAAACTCATTTTCCCCTAAATTCTCCCCCTTTTATTGCTTTATTATTGTTGAAGGTATCATCATCCTCCCAGTCACCCAAGCTTGAAACCTTAACTCCTCATGCACATATCCAATCTGCTATCAAGTTTTATTTCAAATTTTGCATTCTCAACACCCATACAGCCACCAGGTTGATACAGGCTCTCATTGTCTCACACCTGGACCATTGCAGCAGTCTTCTGGTTGTTCCTCCTGCCTCAGTCTGCCCTCACTCCAGTTCATCTTCCACTCAGGTCTCAAAGTAATCTTCCTAAAGTACATGTCTGGCCTGCATTCCCTTATTCAGTAAGTACCAATGGCTCCCTATTATCTCCAAAATCAAATATAAAGCCTTTTGGCTTTTAAAGTCTTTCATAACCTGGAATTTTCCTGCTTTTCCAGGATTTTTACATCTTCTTTACACTCAAGGATCCGGTAACAACAGTTTCCCCATTGTTCTTAAAAAAAACTCCATCTTTTGACTTCAAGCACTTTCATTAGCTACCCTCCATGTCAAAAATTTTCTCCTTCCTCACTTTCTTCTTCAGCTTCCTTCAAGCTCCAGTTCAAATCCATCCTTTACACGAAGCTTTTCCCTGTCTCCCTTAATACTAATGCCTTCCTTCTGAGATATCCCGTATTCATTTTGTTTATACATAGATGGCTGCATATTATCTCTCCATTAGAATGTGAACTTCTTAGCATTTTTGGCTTTTCTCTGCATCAGTACTTGGTACATAGGAAATAGTAAATAACGATTGGCTTGCTGAGGAACTGATAAACTCTGCTCATTATCATTATTGATAGAATGTAGAATCTAGACAAGAGATTAGAGATTCAGTTTAAGTATAGGTACCTCTTTTACAAAGCCTTTTCTGACTTCCTCAGTAACAAAAGTTCTTTCCTTCTTTATGTTATTCTGAATTTATCTATCTGTATAGATATTGTTTTTCAAGAATGGAACATAGGGATCTTGACCAAGTAGGATTTATACCAGGAATGCAGGGCTGGTTCAATATCAGGAAAACTATCAGCATAATCAATTATATTAATAACCAAACTAACAAAAACCATATGATTATCTCCACAGATGCAGAAAAAGCATTCGATAAAATCCAACACCCATTCCTATTAAAAACACTAGAGAGTATAGGAATAAATGGGCTTTTCTTAAAATGATTAGTAGCATCTACTTAAAACCATCAGCAAGCATCATATGTAATGGAGACAAACTAGAACCATTCCCAATAAGATCAAGAGTGAAACAAGGCTGCCCACTGTCACCATTACTATTTAATATTGTATTAGAAATGTTAGCTTTGGCAATAAGAGAAGAAAAAGAGATAAAAGGAATTAGAGTAGGTAATGAAGAAACCAAATTATCACTCTTTGCAGATGACATGATGATATACGTAGAGAACACTACAGACTCAACTAAAAAACTACTAGAAACAATTCACAACTTTAGTAAAGTTGCAGGATTCAAAATAAATCCACATAAATCATCAGCATTTTTATATATTACCAACAAAGTTCAGCAGCAAGAGATAGAAAAAGAAATTCCATTCAGAATAACAGATGATAGCATAAAATATTTGGGAATCTATCTGCCAAGAAAATGTCAGAAACTATATGAACTAAACTACAAAACACTTTCCACACAAATAAAATCAGACCTAGTCAAGTGGAAAAACATTAAGTGCTCATGGGTAGGCCGAGCGAATATAATAAAAATGACAATACTACCCAAACTAATTTACTTATTTAGCACCATACCAATCAAACTCCCAAGAAATTATTTTACAGAACTAGAAAAAATAATAGCAAAGTTCATTTGGAAGAACAAAAGGTCAATGATTTCAAGGGGATTAATTAAAAAAAAGACAGATGAAGGTGGCCTTGCTGTACCAGATCTAAAACTATATTATAAAGCAGCGGTCATCAAAACCATTTGGTACTGGCTAAGAAATAGAGTAGTCAATAAGTGGCATAGGATAGAATCACAGGACAAACTAGGCAACAACTATAGCAATTTAGTCTTTGATAAATCCAAAGGCCCCAGCTTTTGGGATAAGTACTCAGTATTCAGCAAAAACTGCTGGGAAAATTGGAAACTAGTGTGGAAGAAATTAGGGCTTGACCCATACCTAACACCACATACCAAGATAAGATCTAAATGGGTTCATGATCTAGATATAAAGAGTGATATTATAAGCAAATTAGAGAAACATAGGATAGTTTACTTCTCAGACTTGTGAAGATGGAATAAATTTATGTCCAAAGAAGATCTGGAACTCTTAATTGAACACCAGATAGATAATTTTGATTATATTAAGTTAAAAAGTTTCTGTACAAACAAAACTAATGCAGACAAGATTAGGAGGGAAGCATCAAATTGGGAAATCATTTTTACATTTAAGGGTTCTGGTAAAGGTCTCATCTCTAAGATATATAGAGAATTGTCTCATATTTATAAAAATTCAAGCCATTCTCCAATTGATAAATGGTCAAAGGATATGAACAATTTTCAGGTGATGAAATTAAAACTATTTATAATCATATGAAAAGGTGCTCCAAATCACTATTGATCAGAGAAATGCAAATTAAGACAACTCTGAGGTACCACTACACACCTGTCAGATTGGCTAAAATGAGAGGAAAAGATAACGATGAATGTTAGAGGGGATGTGGGAAGACTGGGACACTGATGCATTGTTGGTGGAGCTGTGAACGGATCCAACCATTCTGGAGAGCAATTTGGAACTATGCTCAAAAAGTTATCAAACTGTTCATACCCATTGAACCAGCAGTGTTTCTATTGGGCTTATATCCCAAAGAAATCATAAAAGAAGGAAAGGGCCCCACATGTGCAAGAATGTTTGTGGCAGCCCTTTTTGTAGTGGCTAGAAACTGGAAACTGAATGGATGCCCATCAATTGGAGAGTGGCTGAATAAATTATGGTATATGAATGTCATGGAATATTATTGTTCTGTAAGAAATGACCAGCAGGATGATTTCAGAGAGGCCTGGAGAGACTTGCATGAACTGATGCTGAGTGAAATGAGCAGAACCAGGAGATCATTATACACGGCAACAACAATACTATATGATGATCAACTCTGATGGACATGGCCCTCTGCAACAAAGAATTGTCTCAAACCAGTTCCAATTGTTCAGTGAAGAAAGCCATATACACCCAGAGAGAGGGATGTGAAATGTGGACCACAACATAACACAATATTCGATTTCTTAAGTATTCTAACATAATTATCATGTAGTGGATATCCTGTCGTCTAGGGTAGGGGTGGGGAGTAGGGGGGAAAAATTTGTAACAGAAAGCTTTGTAAGGGTTAATGTTTAGGAATTACCCATACATATGTTTTGCAAATAAAAAGTATTAATAAATTTAAAAAAAGAATGGAACATAGGGTTCTTAAAAGTGATGACAACCATAATGATAATGATGATAAATGGTATTTATATGGTATCTTATGATTTACAAAAAGATTGACATATTATATCTCATTTAAGAGCAGAGATTGTTTTGTTTTCTATACCACATTGGAAAGGGAGGGCAGGTAGAGGAGGAAAAAGAAAAAGAAATATGAAAAACAATATTGAGGAAAGTAATGGATGGACAGAAGGTGGTTCATCATTGAGTAAATCAGGATAAAATTTGGGGAGAGTAGAAGTTGCCATTGGTGGAACTTTGGGCTAGTCCCCATTTCTAGCTTCTTTTTCCTGTGGAAAAAAATGAACATTTGAGATGAGATGATCTCTACATTCTTTTCCAGCTCTCCATCCTATGGCTAAGGATGAGTCAAGATGTAGCTAAGAAAAAAAATCAGATTTAGCTATTAATTTAGGCAACATTGGATTCTGTAACTAAATTTTGTACCTATTATTTTCCTTCTTGTGGGTATATTTTTATACTCAAAACAGCTGACAGATTACATGCTAACTGATTAGCTCACAAAAGAGGAGGAATTCTAGAAAACTCAATGGGCAGACCTCTATTCACACAGCTAACATTTAAATAGAAATCTCCCATTCTGAGTGTCAAGGAGTAAAAGGTGTAGTGGTTAGCACAGGAGACTGCCACCACAGGGAAACTCTTCCTCTTAACTTCTCTTTTCAATATTTCCCCCACCAGGGATCTCCCAAAACACACCAAGAATTTCAGAGTCTTCCACTCCCCTCTTCTACCTCTTCCTTCTTCTTCTACTCTTTCTCTCAAGGCCCAGAGACCAAAATCCATCTAAGCAGTTTGACTGAATACACAACTTAGAAGAGATAACACTGAGGTTCTTGAGATCTTAACATCTGAGAACTTAACTCAAATTTTTTTAGTGAATGTTAAAAACAAATAAATGAATTAGAAAACAAAAAATGAATGAATGAACAAATGAATGAAAAATACATAAATGAAGTAATGAACAAATAAATGAGTGGATAGATGAATGAATGAATGAATGAGTTAACAAATAAATATTGAAGAGGGAGAAAAATATATTGAGATGGCGTCTGGTCACAAAATTTAACTTAAACAAGTCCCTGCTCTTTCCAGAACTTAATAATCTCACAGATTACATGCCTCTTACGTGTATTCTCTCATTTGAAGAAGATAATGAGCATACAATATACATAATGAGGATATTATTATTCTAAACAATGGAAGAAGATGAGGCTTAAAGAGACAACATGATTTGCCCAAGTTGACACTGTGGAGCCAAAACTTCTTTTTGAATCTACTGGAGACAGGCCAGGACCCACCCATGGGCCTCCAGTCCAACTCCTTGCAGTCATCATCCTAGGAAGCAACATTTACGGAGAGTCAGCCCAACTAACATCTCCTGAAAGTGTAACAATCATACCTGCCAAAGATCCAGAAAAAAAAAGTTTTTGCCACCAAAGTCATTGGCATTGACCATTGGCTCAGTTCAGAAACATGATTTCATCAAGGGAAATTTCATTAAAGAACAGGCATTACTGCCTGCTTTTGCCACTGCATGGAGCCTTTCCAACTGACTTGCAGCTAAAATCTTCCATGTGTATGGTCTCCTCCATTAGAGTGTGAACTCCCCAAGAGCAGTAGTTGTCCTGTTTTTCTATTTGTTTTCACAATGCTTACCACAGTCTTTTGCATATAATAAATGCTTAATAAGTGCTTCTTTCATTCATTTATTCATTCAGACTTAAGGTCTAATGTAGTTTGGATTTCCCATAGCTACCCAGATCAAAGTTTTTATAGACAGTTTCTAGCAATACAAACAAAAGTCTTAGCAGACCCCATTGTAACTAACAACAGCAGATGTGGTGAGCTTCTACTAGTTATCGTTTGAAGAAGACTGGTCATTCTAGGTTCTACCCAGTCCCTGCAGGTACTAGTAATTATTCATATTTACCATCATTTAAAATGATAATGACCATCATCCCTTCATACATCCTGAGAAAGAGTTGAGTCTGATGTGCTATGGTACAGATCTGTGAAGTCACTCTGGAACAAATGAGCCACAATTAAGATGATCCAGATTCAGATGCTAAAGAAAGGAAGTGTTGAATCTCCCAGGCTTCCCATCATGGCACCAAGCCATTTGATGACTCATGGCAAAAAAAAAAAGAAGGAATGAAGACAGAAAGATTGGGTGCTTAAGGGAATCTGTCCAGCCGGGGCAGGAAGCATGGGGTGCTAGTGAAAAGAGAACTGGATGAAGTCAAGAAGTCTGGGTTCTGGTCCTGTCTTTGCCACTAATCAGTTGTGTGGCAGTAGGAGAATCCCTTTGACTCATTAGGTTTTCAAATGTGGCAAGTGAAGCAATACAGATTAAACCCTGTCATAACTGCAAGGACATTTTGTTTTTGTTTTGTTTTGTTTTGTTTTTGCTTAGGCAATTGGGATTAAGTGACTTGCCCAGGGTCACACAGCTAGGGAATGTTAAGTGTCTAAGACCAGATTTGAACTCAGGTCCTCCTGACTTCAGGGCTGGTGCTCTATCCACTGCACCACCTAGCTGCCCCTGCAAGGACATTTTGTAATAATACTGTCTATATTACAGAAAGTCATCCCCAGGACAATACCATGACCAAGTAGGATTTATACCAGGAATGCAGGGATGGTTCAATATTAGAAAAACTATTAGCATAATCAACTATATCAATAACCAAACTAACAAACAATCATATAATTATCTCAATAGATGCAGAAAAAGCACTTGATAAAATCCAACATCCATTCCTATTAAAAACACTAGAGAGTATAGGAATAAATGGACTTTTCCTTAAAATGATTAGTAGCATCTACTTAAAACCATCAGCAAGCATCATATGTAATGGAGTCAAACTAGAACCATTCCCAATAAGATCAGGAGTGAAACAAGGCTGCCCACTGTCACCATTACTATTTAATATTGTATTAGAAATGTTAGCTTTGGCAGTAAGAGAAGAAAAAGAGATTAAAGGAATTAAAATAGGTAATGAGGAAACCAAATTATCATTCTTTGCAGATGAGATGATGGTCTACTTAGAGAACTCTAGAGACTCAACTAAAAAGTTATTAGAAACAATTCACGGGGGGCGGAGCCAAGATGGCGAACTGCGGACAGCTTTCTCTGTGAACTCCCTCCGACATTCCCCCAACCCAGACAAAGTAAGCTTTAAAACTGGTTTCCGAGTGAGGTCCTCGCCAAGCATTTGGACTACAACGCACTTCTATAAAAGATCTACCTTGAAAGAACTCCGGAGAAGGTTAGCCTCAGGGGAAATCAGCCGCTGGTCGAGATCGGACTCCAGCCGGGGCGGAAGTCAGGGCTGCGATAGAGGGGCAGATTTTGGGCACCCAGGAAGCCCCTGGGAGACGCCTGGGCCACTTTGCTCTGCTTGCGGGCAGGTGCTTTGGCAGATCTGCCTTTGGAAGGGGGTGGATTGAGAAAAGCTGAAAACGTGGTCCTGGTGCAAATCTAGCCCGACCAGCCTCAGACCGGAAGTCAACTCGGCAAACTGCCCCAGGGCAAATATAAATTGTTGCAGTTTTCTCGGCTTTTGACCAATATCCCAACTTTAAATCATGAGCAAGAAGGAGAAGAGAGCTCTCACCATAGAAAGCTTTTACGGAGAAAAAATAGAACAGTCCCCAGATCCTGACATTATGAAAACAATCCCAGATGAAGCCACAAAGGCAGACTTAAGTTGGTCTCCCTTTCAGAAGGCTTACCTGGATGATTGCATTAAGAATCTCAAAAGAGAGCTAGAAGAAGAATGGGGAAATAAATTGAGATCAGGGCAACAGAAATATCAAAAACTGGAAAATAGGACTGGTGAATTGGAAAAAGAAAACAGTTCACTGAAAAACAAAATGGGTGAATTGGAAAAAATCACCAATTCACTGGAAAATAAAAATGGTGAACTGAAAAACAAAATTGGTGAATTGGAAAAAGACAACAATTCACTGAAAAACAAAATTGGTGAATTGGAAAAAGACAACAATTCACTGAAAAATAAAACTGGCAAAATGGAAAAAGAATGCATTGAATCCAGAAATTCAATTGGCCAGCTACAAAAGGAGCTAAAAAAGATAACTGAAGGAAATAATACTCTAAAAATTAAAATTGAACAAATAGAAGTAAATGACTCAATAAGACTTCAAGAATCAGTTAAACAAAAACAAAAAAATGAAAAAATAGAAGAAAATATGAAATATCTCCTAGGAAAAACAACTGACTTGGAAAACAGATCCAGGAGAGACAATTTAAGGATTATCGGACTCCCTGAAAGCCACGATGAAAAAAAGAACCTGGATGCTATCTTCCAGGAAATCATGAAAGAGAATTGCCCTGATGTTTTAGAATCAGAAGGCAAAATTGGCATTGAAAGAATTCACCGATCACCTCCAGAAAGAGACCCCAAAATTAAAACCCCAAGGAATATCGTGGCCAAATTTCAGGACTATCGCACCAAGGAAAAGATATTGCAAGTAGCTAGAAAGAAACAGTTCAAATACCGAGGAACTGTCATTAGAATTACACAGGATCTGTCAGCTTCCACATTGAAGGATCGAAGGGCCTGGAACCAGATATTCCGAAAGGCAAAAGAACTTGGATTACAGCCAAGAATAAGTTATCCAGCTAGAATGAGCATCATCTTCCAGGGAAGAAGATGGTCATTCAATGATACAGGAGAATTTCACCTATTTCTAATGAAAAGACCTGATCTGAACAAAAAATTTGACCTCCAAATAGAGAACTCAAGAGAAACATAAAAAGGTAAAAAGGAAAACTCTTGAGAACTATATTCCTACTATAGGTATCCTTTAAAGATTGGCAGTATAATTTGATTTTTCTTTGATAATAATGGAAAAGAAATTAGAGGTGGGATACCATACTGAAAAAGAAAAAGGGGGGAGGGGGGGAAAAGGAGGCAAAATAAAGTAAAAATATAGGAGGTAAAATAAGGCAAAATCTCATAAAGAGACATAGAAGATCTAATATAATTGAGGGGAAGAAGGGAGGGCGATGAGTATTGATTGTGTAAACCTTACTCCCATTAGATTGGACTCTAAGAGAGTATATCAGACACATTTGGCTTCAAAGAAAGCACTGACCCTCCTTGTGGGAAGGTAGGAGGGAGGGAAGAAAAGGAAAGGGATAAACTAATAGAAGGATTAGGGGAAAGGTATAAAGGGGAGGGAGGGACTCTAAAGGGAGGAGGATTATTGGTGGGAGGTGGTCTTCAAGAGCAAAGTACTGGGGAGGGGGGAAGGGAGAGAGGGGAAAGGGAAGAGAAAATCATAACTCTGGGTAAATAAGATGGCAGGGAATACAGATATAGTTATTTTAACTGTGAATGTGAACAGGATGAACTCTCCCATAAAACGGAAGCGGGTAGCAGACTGGATTAAAAGCCAGAATCCTACAATATGTTGTTTACAAGAAACACATCTAAAACATAGAGATACATACAGAGTGAAGGTAAAGGGCTGGAGCAGAATCTTCTATGCTTCAGGTGAACAAAGAAAGGCAGGGGTAGCAATCCTTATCTCGGATCAAGTAAAAACAAAAATAGATCTAATTAAAAGAGATAAGGAAGGAAACTACATTTTACTAAAGGGTTCCATAGACAATGAAGCAGTATCAATACTTAACATATATGCACCAAGTGGTATAGCATCCAAATTCCTAGAGGAGAAGTTAAGAGAGATGCAAGGAGAAATAGACAGTAATACTATACTAGTGGGAGATCTCAACCTTGCTCTCTCAGAATCAGATAAATCAAATTCCAAAATAAATAAGAAAGAAGTTAGGGAGGTTAACAAAAGGCTAGAAAAGTTAGGTATGATAGATCTCTGGAGGAAATTGAATGGTGATAGAAGGGAGTATACTTTTTTCTCAGGGGTTCATGGAACTTATACAAAAATTGATCATGTGTTAGGGCATAAAAACCTCAAAATCAATTGCAGAAAAGCAGAAATAGTAAATGCATCCTTCTCAGATCATGATGCAATAAAACTCACATGTAATATAAGGCCAGGAGAAAATAGGCCACAAGTTATTTGGAAATTAAATAATCTAATCCTGAAGAAACAATTCACAACTTTAGCAAAGCTGCAGGATTCAAAATAAATCCACACAAATCATCAGCATTTTTATACATCACTAACAAAATCCAACAGAAAGAGATACAAAGAGAAATTCCATTCAAAATAACTGTTGATACTATAAAATATTTGAGAATCTATCTGCCAAGGAAAACTCAGGAACTATATAAGCAAAACTACAATACACTTTTCATACAGATAAACCACTGGAAAAAATATCAAGTGCTCTTGGATATAGGTTGAGCAAATATGATAAAGAGGACAATACTACCTAAACTAATCTATTTATTTAGTGCTATACCAATCAAATTCCCAAGAACCTATTTTAATGATCTAGAAAAAATAATAACAAAATTCTTCTGAAAGAACGAAAGGTCAAGAATTTCAAGGGAATTAAAGAAAAAATGCAAATGAAGGTGGCCTAGTTGTACCAGATCTGAAGCTATATTATAAAGCAGCAGTCATCAAAACCACTTGGTAGTGGCTAAGAAATAAACTAGTTGATCAGTGGAATAGGTTAGGTTCACAGGACAAAATAGTCAATAACTATAGCAACCTAGTGTTTGATAAACCTTAAGACCCCAGTTTTTGGGATAAGAACACACTATTTGACAAAACTGCTAGGAAAATTGGAAACTAGTATGGCAGAAACTAGGCATTGACCCACACCTAACACCACATACCAAGATAAGATCTAAATGGGTTCATGATCTAGACATAAAGAGTGATATTATAAGCAAATTAGAAGAAGATAGGATAGTTTACCTCTCAGGCCTGTGGAGGATGAAGGAATTTGTGATCAAAGAAGAATTGGAGATCATTATTGATCACAAAATAGATAATTTTGATTATATCAAGTTAAAAAGTTTTTGTACAAACAAAACTAATGCAGACAAAATTAGAAGGGAAACAATAAATTGGGAAATCACTTTTACATTCAAAGATTCTGATAAAGGCCTCATTTATAAAATATAGAGAGAACTGACTCGAATTTATAAGAATTCAAGCCATTCTCCAACTGATAAATGATCAAAGGATATGAATAGACAATTTTCAGATGATGAAACTAAAACTATTTCTAGTCATATGAAAAGGTGCTCCAAATCACTATTGATCAGAGAAATGCAAATTAAGATAACTCTGAGGTACCACTACATACCTGTCAGATTGGCTAAAATGAGAGGAAAAGATAACGATGAATGTTGGAGGGGATGTGGGAAACCTGGGACACTGATACATTGTTGGTGGAGCTGTGAACGGATCCAACCATTCTGGAGAGCAATTTGGAGTTATGCTCAAAAAGTTATCAAACTGCACATACCCTTTGACACAGCAGTGTTTCTATTGGGCTTATATCCCAAAGAGATCTTAAAGGAAAAAAAGGGCCCCACATGTGCAAGAATGTTTGTGGCAGCCCTTTTTGTAGTGGCTAGAAACTGGAAGCTGAATGGATGCCCATCAATTGGAGAGTGGCTGAATAAATTATCGTATATTAATGTCATGGAATATTATTGCTCAGTAAGAAATGACCAGCAGGACGATTTCAGAGAGGCCTGGAGAGACTTGCATGAATTGATGCTGAGTGAAACGAGCAGAACCAGGAGATCATTATACATGGCAACAACAATATTACATGATGATCAATTCTGATGGACATGGCTCTCTTCAGCAATGAAATATCTCAAACCAGTTCCATTGTTCAGTGATGGAGAGCCATCTACACTTAGAGAGAAGCCTGTGGGAACTGAGTGTGGACCACAAATAGCATTTTTACTCTTTTCACTGTTGTTTCCTTGCATTTTATTTTGCTTCACTTTTTCTCTTGTATGGCACAATAATTGTATAAATATGTATGCATAAATTGGATTTAACATATATTTCTACCATGTTTAACATATATTAGACTACTTGCCATCTAGGGGAAACGGGGAGAAAATTGGAACACAGGATTTTGCAAGGGCTAATGTTGAAGAATTGTCCACGCATATATTTTGAAAAATAAAAAGATTTAATTAAAAATTAAAAAAAAAAGAATACTGTCTCTGGAATTGGAGGACCTGGGTTCTGAAGCTGCCTCTGACACTAACTCTCTGATCTTGGGCAAGTCCCTTCCAGGACCTCAGTTTGCTCACCTGTAAAATAAAGGGGTTAGATTAAATGGCCCCTGAGATTCCTGACCATTCTAGTGCCTCAATCCGTGATCCTATCCAGAATAGTCCTTACCACCATTTGTTCTGAGACTTCCCAGTTCAGTGAGAAACAGCCAGGTTCCCTTTTCTAGGAGAGAATGCCTAGTAGGCATAGGCATATGATCATCATAGCTGGTGATTTATCAGAAGTTTCCCTGAGAGAACCATCAAGAATGAATAAAAGGGTCCCACCCATGGACAAACTTTACAAGCTGCAAAGTTCTTCGATAAAGACGTGGGCACAGGCAAATATAATGTATTCTATAAATCAAGATATAAGACGGGTTTCTTTCATGGATGGGTTGAACCCAAGGGACCAGTGAGATCCCTCCCAACTCTAAATTCTGTGATTCTGTGAGGTATGTCAAAGAAGGTGCTGAGATCCGATGAGGAGGAAATCACTTCCATCCCATCGAAGCTGGACCTCAATGGCTAGTGAGAACATCAATTTCTTTTCATTTTTTAATTCAAAAAAGCATTTATTAAGTACTTATCTTTGTGAATTATGCTGTGTTAGCCTCTGAAGGAAAAAAGAGGAAGAAGTCATGCACTTAAAGAGTTTACAATTGAGTAAAGTATCATAAAATGATTCCATAGCTCTGTCTCATCCACTGGCATTCTAACTCTTTCCCAAGGCAGCTTCAAATGTCACCTCCTCCATGAAGTTTTCTCTCCTCCCCTTAATGGAAAGGGCGCTTTCTCTCATCTGGTACCATATTGTTATTCTTGCAAATTTGTATTATATTTGTCTGTGAACATATCTTTCTCTAAGATGTTTTTTCAGATCTTCAATTTTGTTCTAGGAAACTTAGAACTTTGCTTTCTTGTTCATCCTATAGATTCTTTCCCAGGGCTATCCCTAGTATTTTTTGCCTGGAGCAGGGAAAATAAAACACTCTCTTAAATACTGCTGGAGAGGCTGGTAAAAGTAGGGGGAAGGAGAGGAAGCACTATATAATAGCTTCCTGTTTATCTAAAATATTCTTACCAACTCTGTGCTAAGTTTAGTTATTTTTAGCTACTAAAAGACTTCAAATGCTGTCAGCACCCTCTTAATTTTGTTGCCCATGGGCAAAATCCTTGTCATTCTGCCCTAGTTATAACTCTGATTTTCTCTCAAGAAAGCCTCTGGCGAATCACCAACTATGAAGTGGCAGGCATCCTCTCTAGGAAAAATGAGCTTGGCTGCTACTAGCTGAGTTTGGGAAACTCAGAACAAAAGATATGAAGAAATATGCTGCTCCTTTGAGAAACTCTGACAGCAGCAGAGATTGACACAGGGACAGGCACAATTTAGAACCACCAAACTGGACAGGAACTTAGAAATGATCTGTTCTGACTCCCCCATTTTTCATATGAGGAAACACATTCACAGAGGTTGTGACCAGTTTACCCCAAGCAGAACCAAGGTTTTCTGAATCCCATTCCAATTTTCTTTCTCCCATACTATCTTCCCTCCAATCTTTTGAATTTAAACTTGAATGTAAAGTTCTCATTTTTACCAATAAAAAAAATCCACTTTAATTAAAAAGATATGCAAATTCTGGGTTATGGTTGGTTGGGAACCCCCAGACTCTTCATAGAACATCCATTTCATGCTGTTAGGGACCTTAGGGATCTGAAAACATGATCTTTGGTTATTTCAGGAACAGGCACAATCGTTTTATTAAACAATTAAATGTAGTATCTGTTGTCTAAATTTAGATTCTAAGCTAAACTATCACTGAGGGGCCTTCTTACTGTTAATTGCCAAATGCCTCCATTGGAAAAGCATCCAAAGACATCATAGGTTTCAAAAGAAAACTATTGCAGACTGAAATATTCTCCGCAGTCCCAGATGTTTCTATTCCTCTGCTATTTAAAGTATTTTAACAATTAGGATCACTTGTTGACTTACTGAGGCTTAAAACATGTGATATGTTAAAAGTGATTTATTTTTCAGTCATTTTTTTTTAGTCAATTTAGTCAACTCAGATCTTTCTCTTCACAAATCCATGAGAGTGACTCCAAGTTACCCTCACGAATGTGGTTCTCCGGATCCAACCATTCTGGAGAGCAATTTGGAGCTATGCTCAAAAAGTTGTCAAACTATGCATCCCCTTTGACCCAGCAGTGTTTCTATTGGGCTTATATCCCAAAGAAATCATAAAAGAAGGAAAGGGCCCCACATGTGCAAGAATGTTTGTGGCAGCCTTTTTTGTAGTGGCTAGAAACTGGAAACTGAATGGATGCCCATCAATTGGAGAATGGCTGAATAAATTATGGTATATGAATGTTATGGAATATTATTGTTCTGTAAGAAATGACCAGCAGGACGATTTTAGAGAGGCCTGGAGAGACTTGCATGAACTGATGCTCAGTGAAGTGAGCAGAACCAGGAGATCATTATTCACAGCAACAATACCATATGAGGATCAGTTCTAATGGACATGACTCTCTTCAACAATGAAATGCTTCAAACCAATTCCAATTGTTCGGTGAAGAGAGCCATATACACCTAGAGAGAGGGATATGAAATGTGGACCACAACATAACATTTTCATGTTCTCTATTGAGGTTTGCTTGCATTGTAGTTCCTTTATCAGATTATTCTTTCTTGTAGATATGATTTCTCCTGCAGAAAAAATGATGCAATAACTATACATGTATTCGATTTCTTAAGTATTCTGACATAATTATCATGTAGTGAATATCCTGCCATCTAGGGGAGAGGTGGGGAGTAGGGGGGAAGAATTTGTGGCAGAGAGCTTTGTAAGGGTTAATGTTTAGGAATTACCCATACATATGTTTTGCAAATAAAAAGTATTAATAAAAAATTTTTTAAAAATTTAAATTTAAATTTAAAAAAGGATTATAGAGAAAAATGAAAATGACTAAGGATCTATGGATGATTTTGTTTTATTTTAACAATCTTACTGGAAGAAAAGATAGAAGGAATAGGGTACTATATTGTATAGGAAAAAAAGGGAAAGAACAGGAAATCATTATTATATCATTAAAATGCCTAGGATGAAAAAAAAAAAAACAAATGTGGTTCTCCACCTCTGCTGACTACCATTCAATTGTCAAAGTCCTTGGCCTTTCCTTGGTTCAAGTCAATAGGCAATCCACAGATCAGTGCAAAATTCACTAAGCTATATCATAATAATCATGGTAATTAATATTTATATAGCACCTACTATGTGTCAAAAGCTTTACATTTGATCTTCACAGTAACCCTGGGATGTAGGTGCTATTATTATCTCTACTCTTTTATTATTATTCTCTTCATTCTTAAAAGCTGAGGAAACCCAGGCAAACAAGGGTTAAATGAGTTGTCCAAGATCACAGAGCTGGTAAACATCTGAGGGTAGATTTAAACTCAATTCTTTTTTATTCCAAACCCTGTGGTCTACCTGCTGCGCCATCCAGATAAGTATCTAGAGTCCTGGGTTCTAGTTCTAGTTCTGCCATAAGCTAACACAGGCAGTTAGTTGGCACAATGGATAGAGCACTGGCTCTGGAGTCAGGAAAACCTGGCTCGAAATCTGTTCTCAGATATTTACTAGCTGTGCAGTTCTGGGCAAGTCACTTAACCCTCTTTGCCTCAGTTTCCTAATCTAGAAAATGAGCTGAAGGAGGAAATGGCAAACCTCTCTAATATCTTCGCCAAGAAAACCCCAAATAGAATTACAAAAAGTCAGACATGACTGAAAAATGACTGCAAGGCTACAATCCTCTGAAGTTAAAGAGGTTTTTTTTTTTTTAATCTTGACTCAGTTCCCTGATCTGTAAAATGTGGTAGTCAAGATCCTTGCCTATTCTCAAGATCCGTAATGCATTAAGTGTGTGATCCAGTTACAAATGGGAGGATTTTCTAGAACAAAAATAATAAACACAGCTGCAGACCAGTGCCATTATCATTCCCATTTTGCTGATAAGGATGCTGAAGTCCACAGAAGTTAATGATTTGCTACCAAGGTAGAAAACAACATCAGAATTTGAACTCAGATCTTCCTCACTCCAAGGAAGGCACTCTTGCCACCGTTCACCTAATTTACCTCATAACCGTCCAATAAGTTTCTAGGACTTAATGGGCCAAGAATTGAATGAAAAATTTTCTCTAGAAGTTTGCAAAATAGTACTTTTTGGATTCACCAAGAACTATGAGGCCATATTCAGGAGTAGCAATGAAGCTTTAAATATAGTTGGAGGGGGCAGCTAGTTGATGCACTAGATAGAGCACCAGCCCTGAAGTCAGGAGGACCTGAGTTCAAATCTGGCCTCAGACACTTAACATTTCCTAGCTGTGTGATCCTGGGCAAGTCATTTAACCCTAATTGCCTCAGAAAAAATAAGATAAAATAAAATAGATAAAGTTGGAGGATGCTATCACTGTGGTAAATAGCAAAGTGCCCATGGTCGAATTGCAGCACATTGACAAAAGATCTGAATTGAATAAAGAAGTCAGTTCAATCACCAAATATTTTTCCTAGTGCCTACTCAATAAGCTTCCGGAACTAAGGTCATGAAGACCAGCACCATGGAGGTGTCAGTGTCATAGGAGAAGGATATTACAAAGGTATAAATGGCAATTTGACAACTAATTAGATATGAAGGATGACAGATTGTAGAGTTGAAGATGATACCTAGTTTGTGAGCCTAATCAACTAAGAGACTGATAGTATCCTAAAAGTAATAAAGAAGTTTGAAAGAAGGCAGGTTTGGGGGAAAAGATAGTGAGTTCACTTTTGAACAATGTCAATTTGAAGATATCGAAACAAAATTAAATTATTAGGTAGATGGAGATGCAAGACCAGTGGTCAAGAGAAAGGTCAAGAGAAGAGAAGTGAAGTGAAGGAGAAGAGAAGGATAGAGCTTTGGGGGATCTCCACAGTTAGTAAACATGACATGGATGAAGATCCAGAAAGGGATATTGATGAAAGAGCATTAAGAAGAGGGTTTTAACGGTGGCAAGGTTACAGTGAGATCAGGAAAGGTGAGGATGAATAATACATCACTGGGTTTGGAAAACCTATGGAGTTCTAGAAATGGGATTATTATTAATAGAGTACTTTTGTTGCAGTAAAATCACTTTATTTTTTGTTTCCCCATCAGTATAAAATGAGAGTTGGAAAGTGCTTGAGTCAGAATTCTCTCTGATCAGCTAGGAAGCTCATTTGGCCAGAATCTCTAAAATTGCTTGTAAAAGTTTAATAAACGTGTCTGACACATTTTGGCCAAAACAAAAGATAAAGCCTATTCCTTCCACATCTGATGCAGCAAAAATTTTTCTGCCCTTGGAGCCAAGAGACCTAGATTTGAATTCCAGCTGTGACATTTACTAGAAGCTAAATGGCATTAAAATCACCTCACCCATCTGAAGAGTCCTTTCCTCATCTGGAAAATGGATTTAACAATGCTTATGTAACCTATTTCTAAGGGCGGTATTGAGAAAAAAACACAATTAACTTTACAATATTACATAAATATGAATTATTATTGTTATTGTTGTTGTTTTCTACTAAGGGCTCAACATCCACACTAAAGCATTCTTCTGATGCTTCACTATAACACAGTTGGTCAACAAGCATTTCTTAAGTACCTACTATGTGTCAGGCACTAGACGAAGTGCTAAAGACACAAAAGATGACAAAAACATGGTTCCCACTCCCATGGTGCTCACATTCTAGTGGAAAAGACATGTTAAAAAAAAAAAACTTTGTACATCCGTGATACAAAAAAGTAATGAGGGGCAGCTAGGTGGTGCAGTAAATAGAGCACCAGCGCTGAAGTCAGGAAGAACTGAGTTCAAATGTGATCTCAGACACTTAACAATTCCTATCTGTGTGACCCTGGGCAAGTCACTTAACCTCAATTGCCTCAACAAAAAAAAAAAAAAAAAGAAAAGTAATGAGTAAATGGAAAGTAGTCTGAGATGAGAAGGCACCAGTTGTGGCAAGAGGAAAAGCAAAGGCATTTTACAGAAGGTGGGATTGGAAATGAGTCTCAAAGGAAGCCAGGGGGTGAGAGGTAAAGAGTGAGAGCATTCTAGGTATGGAGAGCAGTACAAAGCTAAAGTTGGGAGTGGAATATTAAGTGTGAGGTCAGCAAAAAGGTCAGGGTTGCTAACTAGAATAAGAGGAGGTGCATGGACTTTAAGATGAATGGAAAAGTAGGAAAGGGCAGATTCTAAGATTCAGGGTTCACAAAATCTATACCAGAGAACACAAGCTCTGGCTTATTCTTGTTGTTCATCTTTTATTTTTGAAGGGAACAAATGACATCAGGGAGATATCTTTTTTCCTTTCTATTTTAACATGAAGCTTTTTATTTTCAAAACTCAGGTATAGATAGTTTTCAACATTCACCCTTGCAAAACCTTGTGCCCCCCAATTTTTTCTCCCTCCCTTCCCCCAACCCCTTCCTCTACATGGCAAATAACCCAATATAGGTTAAACATGTGCAGTTCTTCTATATATATTTCCACAGTCATCATGCTACACAAGAAAAATCAGATCAAAAAGGAAAAAATGAGAAAGAAAAAAAAGCAAGCAAACAGTAACAACAACAAAAGTGAAAACGCTGTGTTGTGATCCACACTCAGTCCCCACAGCCCTGTCTCTGGTGCAGATGGCTCTCTCCATCACGATTCCATTGGAACTGGATCCGGGAGGTATCTTGACTTGTGCAAGAACTGGATCGAGGTAAGGCACAGTTGCAGAGTCATCAGGCTCTCTCTCTCTTCCAGTCATGGCCGACTCTCATGATCTTTGTTCTGCTGCTGCACTTTGATGACTCTGGCTTATAATTGGAAGTTAGAAAAGCATCAGGCAGGGACTTGCCTGTTGCCTGAGAACCAGTCCAAGTTCAGATAGGCTTGAGAGTAGGTTGGGTATAGGGTGGTGAATTTGGGGCCACCATAACTCTTGAAAACTGAACCTACTTTGGTGGAAGGTTGTCCCCAGTGAATCCATGGATCTTAATTGGGGGAGCAAGGGGAGCCATGGAAGCTCAAAGAGAAATTTGAGACTCAGCCCTTGTCTTTCTCCCACACCTCAAAACCCAGGAGTGTGACTTACCCGCTAAGAAGGCAACATGGTACCTGGAAAGAAAAGATTCTGGAACCAGAGAACTTGAATTCAAATGCTATCTCTAGTGTCCACTACCCATGTGACCTTGACCAAACCATTGACGATAATTTTTTCCTCTAGAAGATTTAGATAAGGGCAGCTAGGTGGCGCAGCAGATAGAGCACCAGTCCTAAAATCAAGAGGACCTGAGTTCAAATTTGACCTCACACACTTAACATTCCCTAGCTGTGTGACCCTGAGCAAGTTAGATCTGCTAGCCTCCCAATTCAGAATCAGAACACTTGATCTCTAGGTAGCCCCCTGCCACCAGACACTGTGTGACCCCAATGTGCCTCAGTTTACTCATTTGTAAAAACAAGAGAGCATAGCCTACCCCCACTCCACAAAGGATATTGTTTGACTTAACTGGATTCATGAACACGAGAGCCCAATGGAAACTATAAAACCGTATTGGAGGGGATTGTTTTCATTTCTCTGTTTGGTCTTAATGAGATTCCTGCTGGTACCCCTGTCATTTTCGGTGTCTGTTCTCTTTAATCATCCCTACTCCTGTGCCATCTCAGAAGCAATCTGTCACCGCCAGCCTCAGAAAGACAGCTGATTGCTGCTCTGGGCAATCCTGCTCTTGTTAAAGGCAAGAGAGGGACAGGGCTGAGGCAGGGCATTTTCCTAAAGCCTCTTCCCCCTCCTGGGACTCAGTTGTCATAGAATACCCTGGCCCATGGAGAAGAGTCCTTCCTGATGGGGGGGCAGGGAGGGCTCCACAGTCTGAAACTTGCATTTGTGTTCGGTTGGGAAGACAAAGCAAGCACTTCATCACTTCCTGACCCCTATTCTCTGGGGCATCATCTTTGCAGTGAAACACTGAATTTGGGGAGGAAACGTCTTTGCTAAAATGGGGGGAGGGGAAGTGAGTCACTGCTCTCATTAATTAATTAATTATTAATTAATCAAATGCTCTTATTCCTTGAGTTTAGAAAATTACAATGCATCAAAGTTACCCGTGTGTTCTGAAATGTAACAGAAGTTACATTGTGTAACAAGTGAAAAGTAACAGAATGCCTAATGCATTCTGGGTACCATACTCTGGGCCCTGTGGAAAGGGGAGCTGGGAGGAGAAGGAGGGAGTTTCCAGATATGAAGAATCAAGTCTAGCAGAAAGGAACCACGAGGGGGCGCCAGAGTGCTGGATCTGGAGTTAGGACGACTCAGCTTCCTGAGTTCAAATCCAGGCTCAGACGCTCACTAGCTGTGTGACTCTGGGCAAGCCGCTTCACGCTGTCTCTCGACACTTTTTATTAAAATTTATTTATTTGTAAGCCATTTCACCCTGTCTCTTGATACTTTTTATTAAAATTTATTTGTTTATTAGACTGGAAACTTCATTCAGCCTCAGTTTCCTCATCTGTAAAATGGGAAGGAAATGACCCACCACTGTGTTTTCTCTGCTTAAAGACCCTAAATGGGCTACAAAGGGTTGGATACACCTGAGAAATGACTGAACAACGACCGAGAAGGAAGAAAGGCCTCCTTAAGGCCTTGCCTAATTCTTCAGCCCCAGTGCTCAGCACATGCCTGGAATAGGTGGCTGTTCAGTTGTTTCTCAGCCGCGTCCATTCACACAGCCAGCTCCTATGACGTGCGCAGCGGAGTGTTATCTCCTCAGATCCTCAACTCTAGAAAGCAGATATTCTCCTTTTTGCCTCATTTTGTAGCCGAGGGAATTGAGTTAACTGTGACTTGCTGCAGCTAGTAAGTGTGTAAGGTCAGATTTAGCCGATCTTCCTGATTCCAGGCCCAGGGCTTTATCCCCCATAATACTACCTAACTGCTTCCAGGCGGCCCACTTAACAGAAGGGCAGAACCAAGGTGAGAAGCTGAGTGGCCCCCTGTTCTCGCCACTTCTCCATGCTTCTGTTTCCTTGAGAAACGACTCAAATGCCCAAAGTGGTGCCCATGATTTGTAGTCAGCCCAGTTTGCTTCAGCAAGAAAGATCCTTGAGGAAAGGGAGAACACTGCATTTGTTAAAAAAAAAAAAGGGGGGGGTATGGCTATGGTGATGGCAACAGAAATAAAGATGGTGACCAAGCACTTCCTGCTTATATGAGAATGCTCAGCCCATCTCCATCTGGAAAGGAACACAGCCTTTTCCATATCAGTTGTTGTACCCAGACATCCTGGGTTGGCAGAACCTTGGAGGGTTTAATTCCATAAAACTGGGTCCTGCCCAACTCAGCAATCGTTATCTTTCAAAATAGCAGGAAGCTCCAGGAAGGAAGATTTTGGAAGGAGGGAGGTCCTTGAGCAGGCCAAAGACAGAGGGGAAAGAGAAAAGCTGCCAGGTCTTGAGACAAGAGAGTGTATGTGTGTGGTACACAAGTGCTTGTGGGAAGGGGCAGTGAAGATGGGGTGCGGTGGGGTGAGGAAGGCACAAGTGAAGCAAAAGACAGCTGAGGGATATGGGACAGTTCTTAGGGGAAGTGTTCAAATTAGGGGCATAGGGAGGGTGGAGGTGAGGGAAGCTGATGAAAAATGCAGATTTGAATGCAATTTCCGATTCCCATCCCACTTTTAATTAAAATCTATGTATAATTTATTTGTTTGTTTATTAGACTGGAAACTTCATTTAGCCTCTGAAGACTTTTGGAAGCCAGTGTATATTTATTTTTCTAAATCTTCTCTCCTGCCACATAGTTTTTTCCTTTCTATTATCTCAAAGCCCTGTTCACCTTCACAGCTATTACCAGAGCAGCCTGGTAATCTGAAGAGTCAGAGGACCTGAATTAAAATTCTCCATTTCTACCTGTGTGATTTTATGCGTCACAATGACTCAGTTTCTTCCCCTGTAAAATCAGCCTCTAAGATCTCTTCCAGGTCTATAGTCAAGATACTATTAAATCATTCAATCAGCTGTATGAGTAGGTATGACTGAGGCCAGGACATTTCTATTAAATCAATCACCCTGCCTAAAGTGGAGTGGCCATAACCAATGACTTTAGCCAGATCAGAGTACATTTACTGAATCAATCACACAAGGATATTAGGCAAGGTCCGAGAAGTCCATGAAAGCCATTGAATAATATGATATAATGCCACGTGGGATTGCTGAGAAGACTCAATCATGTCAGGATGATCTATAAAATAGAAAGCCAGTTTGGAACCTGTGCATTCTAGTGTCTAGCCAACAAATAGTAAAATCAATCCTTGTTAAGCCCCAAAGAAAAAAATGGTGAGGGAAGGGAGGAGGAGGAGGAGAGGGAGGAAAAACATCTGAAAGGATGGTGCTTCTCCCTACTACAGCCGACCTTGTGAAATAGGGTTGGAGAATTTGGACTTGTCAACCACATCCTAGCTGGTATCCCCAGGACAGCATCAGGGACTGGGTATAAATTAGCTTCAAGGTAGCTTCAAGACTTTATAAGGGGTCCAGAAGAAAGCTATACTATCCCTAGGATTTCTTTTATGAATAATTTGAGAAAATGACCTAACAACTGAAAGCAATGATTTCTCTCTTCTATATATGCTTTCTGTGCATGAGTTCCCTTTTCTCTGGCTTCTATATGTAGTGGGGGGAGAGTGTGCCTTCAAGATTTTTTTTTAACCAACTGTTTTTACTTTACCAATTTAGAAGTTTCCAAGAGGGGGCTCAAGAACTGCAGAACCCACCTTCCACAGTGTTAAGAGTTAGTGTATGTGCTAGATCCTACAAATTCTAGCCAGCCCCCTTTCCTAAATAATCTCTCTAATCCATCTAGAGAAGGCCTAGTCCCCGGGGAGCCCCCGGAAACTGTCATGAGAGAGCACTATGTGATGTGATGGACAGCTCCATCGCCTCAGAGATTTATTTATTGGTATTTGGTATTTATCCTAGTTCTTCCCCACATTGGCTACGGGACCTAGTGCAGACTACTTCCATTTGGGGGGCCTTGGCCTCTTAACAATGAGATGTAATAGGATCTGCACTGCCTCCTTCACGGGGCCATTGCCAGTTGTCTTGTCTTGCCAGTGGACTTGGATGACTCTGGAAGACAGAGCAAGGCTGGTGACTTGTGCGACTGTGCTGCCCTTAAATTTAATTCATATGCAAGTCAGGACATCATCCATGATGTCATTGGTCCTTTTCAAAAATGAAGGACAAACAATAGCCACAAGAATCAAATGAGACAAAAAAAAAAAGAATTAAATGAGAGCACACAGTCTTAAATTAAAAAGCATATTTATTATGTGAGCCATTATTATTCCTGCTTTACCCCCAACTTATACATTTATCAGACTTTGCAAAGCTTCCACTGCATGTGGTCAGAGTTGACTTACAGGGAAAGAAATAAATGGCTGTTGTTAAAGGGATATGGTTGACGGTGGAAAGACAAAAGGGGTGATCCCACTTGGTATGAGTTCATTGGAGCACAGAAAGTGATCTCAGAGAGTTAAGACTCTTGTCAAATGCAAGCTGAGATTATTAGCGTAAAAAGGACAGCAGGCCAGAGGCGGCCACAGAGAACCCCAAGATTCAGGGACTGTTTATTGCAGGGGCTCATCCGCTCTCTTCCTTCTGAACCAGTGGCAGCAGAGTATAGCATAGGGGTCAGTCAGCAAACTGACCTGAGGGCCAGATCCAGCCTGTGTTGTTGTAAAGCCTTTAAGTTTGGATTTTTTTCCCATTTTTATTATGTTAAGACTTTGTTTAAAAATGTGAAGACTGTCCTTAGCTCTCAGGGCCTACAAAAATAGGTGACCCTAGGTCGGGTGACTCTGAGTAGTTGGCTGACTCCTCTCTGATGTGATCCTTCTGTGAGAGTTAGTAGCTTCATTGCATTTGAGGTCAGCGCTGCTCTAAGACACCTGGAAGCACCAAGCCTATCATCCCATGTTCCCCATCCCCGGTGAGTACTTCTCATAGGTACTAAATATTAGAGACTAGGCTTTGCTAGGTGCGTAAGTTAAATGCTATCCCAGACTGGCTGCAAATAATGGCAGAGAGTGTTCAAACTCAAAGGGTGGGGAGCCCCAGGACATGGCGACTAGAGCGTCGCATCGGACACCAGAAAAACCTGGGTTCAAATTCTGCTCCCACTTAGAAGCTGAATGATTTTGGATCCGTCACATGAAGCACCCCAGATGTTCATCCCCCTGTAGCAGGGCCTGGAGTTTGTGTGGATATGACCAGCCACAGTCATACACACTTTACCTTTACTCCAACAGAGTGATACCCTTTTGAGCCTCTTGCAGAACCAGCCATGTTTTACAAAGAACTCCCTATTTATCCACTAAGTGCCCTGGGAACCCCTAATCCTGTCCAACAAGCAGCATCCTCTGGCACCCTACTGGGGACATGGGCCATTTGCCAGCAACTCAGGGTGGAAGCTCGCAGGGCCAGAATCCAAGTTCAAGATCATTGTCTCATATCATCCTACATTCATTCAGACCTGTAAGGGAAGTCAGAGACCATCAAACTCAGCCTCTTTTTTTTGAAGATGAGGAAACTGAGACATAGAGAAATTAAGTGATTCTCCTGGAGTCATGAATCGAGGGTGAGATCTGAATCCAGGCCTTGGGGTTCCCAGACCAACAGTGCTGATAGAAGAGGATTCTGGAATTTCTGGCAAGCCTCTCTCAGGACTCCAGACCTGAGCCAGATCAGCAAAACTGTCATAGTCACTAGACGTCCTTTAGTTTTTGTGCTCCTCAGAAATCACCCAGGACTGTGGATGGACCATGTAGCCCTATCCCCTATTCCCCATTTTTCTCAGTTTCTCCGTGTAGCAATAAGTGAATAACAGCCCCTTCCAGAGCACTCCCAGGGCTTCTAGATAATGTCCATGTGGCACTTTCCTTGGGGGGAAAGGAGGGTACGAGGTGGATGGAAAAAGGAAGAGCCCGGGGAATCTTACATGGGGCTGCCCACTCCTTGGCGGGCTCCTGTGAGGATTGGAGAGTAGATGTCAGGAAACAGCTCTTCCCCTAGGGCGCTGTGGGCTGTCAGGAACATTTGGGGGACTCTGGAAGACTCCAAGAGTTGTTTAAAGCGGATTTAAAGGCTATGAAGGTTTGGACATTTAGTGGTGATGGTACTCACACCAGAGTCCCTAGGTCATCACTTGTGATTACCATTCTGTGTGCAAAGCACAAGAGAAAGGCACTAAGAAACCCTGGACTTCCTCCTCCTTCTCCCTACAGAAAATCCTGCAGCTGACAGCAGCAAGAAGTAGGGACATGCACACACCTATACACACACAGGTGTGCTCAAAGAGACATCTGTGTGCTTGTACACATGTACACAAAGTGACGTGCACAAACATGCACACATAGGTGGCTCACACCTACACACACAGGTGTGCTCACACTTATACACATACAGGACATGTGCTCACACCTACACACACACAGGTGTCCTCACACCTACACACACACACACACACATGTACACATGTCCGAGCTCTCACAGGGAAGCTTTCTGTTTATAACTAACCAAGAATTCAAGTTGAGAAATTTAATTTTGTTTTGCCTTCATCCCCTCTCACTTTTGTCTCTTGGCTTATTTAAAGCAGAAATTAGGAGCTGATCTTCAGGCAGGTCAGAAGCCCACATGACTTTCACATCCCTGTTGATCCCTCTCAGTGGAATCAAAGGAAATTTGGCCAAAAATACAAGTTTGCATTGATGAAGGGGAACTATGGCCTCTCCAAATTTCTCATGAAATGCAGCCTATCATGAAAGCAAAGCCAGGCTCAGTGTCAAGAAAATCTGAATGGGCGTCCTCTCTGTCACATACCCTCTGGGTGACTGGGCATAAATGGCAAGCTCTCAGGGACCCCATGAGGCTCTGCAGGATTCCATGTGTCAGGAAAGGGACTTCTCATCCTGGGAATTTCCCCCTGACGGAGTGACGTGCTCCAGACGGGCCTTCCCTCTTCCCTCCCCACCATCAATCAAAATCACCCTCTCTCGATGGCGAGCGCTAATGCTGAGGGAGCCCACATTATCCTTGTGTCCCTGAACTTTTTCCCTTGGGTTTGTCATCAGTAATGCCATTCTTTATATGGGCTAGGATTTTTGCCATCAGAGAGGGCTGAAACCATGGGTCTTTGGAAGTAATTAGTGAAATCATTTGGCCTAGATACTGAACTCAGTCAACTCCCAGTGATTCGTATTTTTTAAAATGGTATAAATTATTCCACACAGAAAATAATCCTAAAGTCATGTGTGGGTGCATGTATACTTCAGGGCTCATTATAAAATATGACAGTGCCTCCAGAATCTCCAGATACAAATGTGTGCATATAAGCAGGGGCATGCTGGTAAATGCATAACTGCAGGTTATCTAAAAAAAAAAGTATGCACCATTGTTGGTGGAGCTGTGAATGGATCCAGCCATTCTGGAGAGCAATTTGGAACTATGCTCAAAAAGTGATCAAGCTGTGCATACCCTTTGACCCAGCAGTGTTTCTACTGGGCCTATATCCCAAAGAGATCTTAAAGGAAGGAAAGGGACCCACATGTGCAAGAATGTTTGTGGCAGCTCTTTTTGTAGTGGCTAGAAACTGGAAACTGAAAGGATGACCATCAATTGGAGAGTGGCTAAATAAATTATGGTATATGAATGTTATGGAATATTATTGCTCTGTAAGAAAAGACCAGCAGGATGATTTCAGAGAGGCCTGGAGAGACTTGCATGAACTGATGCTCAGTGAAGTGAGCAGAACCAGGAGATCATTGTACACGGCAACAACAATACTATATGACGATCAGTTCTAAGGGACATGACTCTCTTCAACAATGAAATGCTTCAAACCAGTTCCAATTGTTCAGTGACAAGAGCCATATACATCCAGAGAGAGGTCTGTGGGATCTGAGTGTGGACCACAACATAGCATTTTCATGTTTTCTGTTATTGTTTGCTTACAATTTATTCTTCTTCTTTTTAAAAAAAAACTGGTTTGATTTGATTTTTCTTATGCAGCACAATATTTGTATAAATATATATGCATACATTAGATCTAACAAATATTTCTACCATGTTTAACATATATTGGACTACTTGCCATCTCAGGGAGGGCATGGGAGAAGGGAGGAAAAATTGGAACATAAGATTTTACAAGGGCTAATGTTGAATAATTGTCCATGTATGTTTTGAAAAATAAAAAGAGTCAAATAAAAAAGTATGCATAATATATATATATATACACCTTCTAATATATATATTTTTTCTTTTTGTGAGGCAATTGGGTTAAGTGACTTGCCCAGGGTCACAAAGACATGATATACTTTTAAGTTTAATTTACTTTATTAACATTTTCTCCATCACTTGCTTAAATTTAGACAATGAACAAAACAATAAATCGCATTTTGATTTGTAGCATTTGCTGATTTCTGAGGTTTAAATGCTCAAATGGAAAATCTGTTGATCAGCTCTCCTAGGCTGGTTAGAGCAGGCTCCGGCACAACTTTGCTTATAACTATTAAAAATTTAAGCTTGCACTAGGATTTGGGACACACACACACACACACACACACACACAAACATACATATATACCACACACACCCACATATATATATGTATATATATACACACCAAAATCTATATATAAATAAAATATATGGAGATATATAACAAATATTTATTGATTATATCAATATATCAAAAATATATTGAAATATATTAATATATCTATGATATAATATATAACACAAATCTATATGAAATAAATCTATAGATTTTATATATACATTGACACACATATGCATATATAGAACTACATACACACACATGCATAACACACACACACACACACACAGAGGCACCCAAACCTATAGACAGGTATAAATATATAAATATAACATAAGAAAATATAATCTATTATATAATAGATGTGCATAATTATATCAATATATTTATTGTATATTAAAATATCAATGCATTATTATAACTATGATATAATAAATAAGAACACAAATCTATATGAAACAAATCCATAGATAGATATACAGACACACATGTATATAATGTTCTAGGTGGAACTGGTCTGAGGAGAGTAGCCACAGGTCAGGACAATCATCAAAGAGAAGAAAGGCCTCTGAGTTGTTTTAGTGGAGATTGTGTCTATGTGTAGATATAATCTCTATATATTATATACATACATACATATATATATATAAACTACATACATATATATATGTGTGTACACACATCTATAGATATATATATATGATTTGCGATATAAGTATACCTTAGTGACTTTGCAGGTTCATTTCCAGACTACCACAATAAAACAAAGATCACAATAAAGTGAGACATTAATTTTTTGGTTTCTCAATGCATAAAAAAGTTATGTTTATATTATACTATAATCTATCAAATGTACAATAGTATTATACCTTTTTTAAAAATGTACATACTTTAATTTTAAAATATCTTATTGCTAAAAATGCTAATTATCATCTGAACCTTCAGGGAGTCATAATCCATTTGCTAGTGGAGAATCTGATCTTGATGTTGATGGCTGTTGACTATGATGATTGTTAAAGACTAGGAAGGTTGTGGCAATTTCTTTTTTTTTTTTCTTTTTGCTGAGGCAATTGGGGTTAAGTGACTTGCCCAGGGTCACACAGCTAGGAAATATTAAGTATCTGAGCCCAGATTTGAACTCAGGTCCTCCTGACTTCAGGGCTGGTGCTCTACGCCACCTAGCTGCCCCAGCAATTTCTTAAGATAAGATAACAATGAAGTTGGCTGATCTATTCCCTTGAATACTTACAGGCCATTGTAGGAGATTATTAATTGGACTAATTTCAATAGGGAATAGGGAGGCCATAGGAGAAGGAGAGAAACATATGGAACATATATATATAAATTATAATAATATATAAATATTATAATAACAATATATAATATAATACTGCTGTATTTAACATTATATTAACATGACATTATAAAACATGTAATTTATATATATATATGTATGTATGTATATAATATATAGAGATTATATCTACACATAGACACAATCTCCACTAAAACAACTCAGAGGCCTTTCTTCTCTTTGATGATTGTCCTGACCTGTGGCTACTCTCCTCAGACCAGTTCCACCTAGAACATTAATGACTTCCAATTCTATTCCTGAAGTTTTGTTCCAAGGTGTCTCATCCAAGGACAAGCCCAAAGCTTGGTCTTTACAACTGACTCACTGACTTCACTTCACTGGTAGCCTTTTGCTCCCAAATAAAACCTCTGCCCTGGGGCAGCTGCGTTTCCTCACTTGTCCCTCAACTCTTCAAGGCTGGCAGGTCCTTAATGGTCATCCACTCTAACTCCTCATTTTATAGAGGAGGAAATGAGACTCCGAGAGTCACACAGGTAGGAATTGGCAGAGCTGAGATTTGAACTCAGGTCCCACAAATTCAAATTCAGTTCTTTTCCCATCATACCGTGCTCTCCACTGTGCCTGTCCTGGGCTTCTTTTCTCCACCTTCATCCTAAGCATTAGGATAATAGCTTTTGAATTCAAGGTCTTATTATTACATTGACATTTGTAGTTCGTCTGTAGACATGCTTAATTAAGCACACGGTGACAGACTGTCAGCTCTGTTTTTAATGCTCCCAGACACCAGTCTACCTTGACACCAGGGAACGACTCAAAGTCTTACTGAACATGGAAAAGTTACGCAGCAGTGACAAAACCCCTTTCTTGTTTGCCTCTCCCCTGAAATGTGATTTGCTCTCCTGAAACCAATCAAAGAATGACTGGGATTGTGGGTCTTATACATAATTTGATTTTTAAATGAGCATGTGATCTCATCAGGATGAATACTCCCTAGTGAGGCAGATGGCAGTCACCTATTCCTTGTCATCTTGGGCCACCACATCCTTTTATACTCCTCTAAGTATATACATCTTTCATGAAGGATCTACCCAACGTGATGGCGATTTTCCTCTGAGGATGTGAATCAACTTGCTGGTTGTTGGACAGATCTCAAAATTATCACAATAATAAGTGAATTGATATCTGTAGATTGTTTGCCTTATTTACCTACCATTCTGCCTCACTTAAATCCAATTTACACGCA
Source organism: Myrmecobius fasciatus (assembly GCA_023553655.1). Classification (NCBI taxonomy): domain Eukaryota; kingdom Metazoa; phylum Chordata; class Mammalia; order Dasyuromorphia; family Myrmecobiidae; genus Myrmecobius; species Myrmecobius fasciatus. Next base: position 595,810 of record JAJPUD010000110.1, read on the forward strand.
AGTTAAGACATCACTCTTGTGATATCATTGGTCCTCTTTGAAAATGAAGAATGAACAAGACCATTCTGCCAACACGACTACAAGAAGGAAGCTGTATCTTTTATTGTATCTTTTATTTATTTCTGAGTTATCATTATAGCCCTTTATAGACTATTGGATCCTCATCCTAACTCTCACTTACCGTAGCAAGTTGGAAACCCAGAGGGCAGCTAGCTTCATTTCATTCTCAGGGAATTAGAGGTTTCTCTAAGGAACAGGGAGCTTCTTCACGTACTATTGGCTGGAGCCTCCATTCTGGTGTGTTTACTATATCAGTTGCTTGTTGCAATTATTATCTTTTCTATATTATCAATTGATCTAGCTTTTAGTACCTCATTATCAATTTAACTGTTAAATATCAAGTGGCTTTTACAAAGGGATAAACTGAAAAGATATATCAAGATCAGAAGTACCAAAGCATTTCTCTTTTATGAAAGGGTGTACCCTCTCCAAAATCACTGCAGTCTCAGGAACAGTGGTCTCAGTTTTTAAGTGGTTATTATTCGGTATTTTCCGCACCAAATCACTGGTAAATGCAGCATAGCTGCTGGCCAAGCCCTTGCTTTGCTATAGGACCGGCCCCTCAGGTTCCTGGCCCCTCAGAACTGTACCATCATCTCATCGAGTTCAGCTGCTGGAAAACTCTAATATGGATCCCAGTTCGTGAAACTCTAGTCTCTCACTCTCCTGACCAGAGTTCATAAGATATGACCATCTCCAATATCCCTTCATCTAAGAGCAGGAAAGAACAAATTCAAAGAGGGAAAGAACAATGGTCCTATTATGTAAACCTAAGCAAGAAAAGTTAGCCCTTGGCTCTGGCTCTTTGCATCCAGATGCTCCAAACAGTCCTCAACAAGCAAACAAGAGGAAGATAGAGTCACTGGGACCTGTTGTATGCATGAACTGAGGGTTCTGGCTCAGCAGCCTCTCAGAAGACCCTTCTTTGCTATATGGCAAACAGATAGGAAATTATCGTGGCCAATCTGGACTTGCTTCAGAATATAACCTTGAACTCTCTATTATGCAATCCTGGAAGAAGATTCATCAAACATCCATTTGGAGGAATGGCACATTGCTCACGCTCCTAAGAACGGCCTTTCATTGGACCTTTCCCATTCATTACCAATGATATATTGCCTATTGGTCAACCGGTTGGTGATGGCCCTTTCTAAAATTAGTTCAGCGGGATCCTCAAATACAGTCAAAAGGACTCTGCAGAACCCCTGAGGACCCCCACAAGATAAGGAGATTAGAGAAGGACTCTTGTGGGGGACAATCTGGATATAAATGTTCCCTATTAAAACTGCAAGCAGCTTAAAACCAAGGATTTTCTATCCATAGTGACTCATTGGGAATGCTGATCATGAATTATAGGATATTTAAACCCAGGAAGGGAGGTCCAATAGTCCCCATAAGAAGAAACCAAGGGTCAGGGAGCTTTTGCCCAAGGTCATAGGAGAGTAAGTAGTGGAGGGAGGATGAACGTCAAGTGTCTGCTGTCGGGAATCGGTTCTTTCCCCCCACACCCACCATGCTACTTCCTGCTAAGGCTTTTTCCATGAGCTAGCCTGTGGCTTTTTCCATGAGCTAGCCCGTGAGCTTACATGTAGGCCATTTGTCCATCACCACTTCTCAGCCTTGACACTGTGGTGTGGTAATGGCATAGCCACGGTCTGGAAAAGGAAATGGCAAAGTATTACAGCATCTCTGCCAAGAAAACCCCAAATGGGCTCATGAAGAGCGGACACAAAAGAAATAACTCAAAGAGGAAAAATTCTATCATCTGATGGCATAAAGTGGAGATGATTTAATTCATTTCAGCAAATGTTTCCTAAGTAAACATGTCACACACTGTGGTAACTCCTAGGGATGATAATTCAAAAAGAGAAGCTGTGTCTGCCTTAAGGGAGAGTTTGTTCTACTGGGGAGTGGGGGGTGAGTGTGAAAAAGTCACAATTTAGAATTTTGTCGTTGTTGAGTCATTTTATTAATGTCCACTCTTCATGTCCCCATCTGGGATTTTCTTGGCAAAGGCACTAAAATGCTTTACTATTTCCTTCTCCAGCTCATTTTACAGATGGGGAAACTAAGATAACAAGATGAAGTGACTTGCCCAGAGTCATATAGTGAGGAAGTGTCTGAAGTCAGATTTGAAGTCAGGGAGATGAGACTGCCTGATTCCAGGCTCAGCCTGCTATCCACCGCACCATCTAACTGCCTCCAAATTAAAAATAATACAAGGAAAATGGAGAAGGCACAGAGTACCAACCACAAGGGGGAGATGATATGTGAACTGATCCTTGACTGAAAAAGGATTCTGAAATGGGCCTGCTTACCAGGCATGGAGTTCAGCTGGGCTGGGTTTGGTTGTGCTGTTCAGCTCGTAGGAGTTTGGCACCCTTAAAAATAGCCAGCTACTCCATAAACTTTCCTGTATTTCCCTGACTCAGTGATTCCCACTCTGAGGAGGAAGTTATCCATTGTGGGAGTTGATAAGGTCGTGAATGCTGGCTTACTATCAGAAGTTATAGCCTGCTTTGGGACTTATCTGCTCCAAGCAAAGCCTGTAATTTCTGATAATAGATATTAGAAAACAGCCACAGAAAAGAGCTTGATAACGATTCTTATAAGTGGAATTGTCCTCCAGCAAGTTCACAGTAAGGCATCCCATCCGCAATGCAGCAAGGATAATATCAGGGGCATCTATTCCTTTTTAAGCTGGGAAAGGAGCCTCACCTAAGCAAGGCTGACATCTCTGGCTATAAGAACAGAACTGACATTTAGATAGTGCTGGGCAAACCCTGCAAAGTGTTCCCGTGTCTCCTCCGATTGTCACAGCAACCCTGGGAGATAGGTACCAGGAGCCCTGTGGTCCCATTTTGTAAAACAGAGTCGCTCAAGGACCAGGAGCACACAACTAGTAAGTGTCAGAGGTGAGATGTGACGTATGTTCTTTATGACTCCTCTAGATTCTAGATTGCTGTGCAACAAATGCTTTTAAGGAGAGGTAGGAGTTGGGGAGGCACTAAAGATTAAGTGGTTGCCCAGGGTCACACAGCTAGTAAGTGTATGAGGTCACATTTTTATTTTTTTTCCTGAGGCAATGAGGATTAAGTGACTTGCCCAGGGTTCACACACCCAGGAAGTGTTAAGTGTGTGAGGTCAAATTTGAACTCAGGACCTCCTGACTTCTAGTCACTTACCACAAACAAGTTAGCAGGGACTCTTAACCCTTTTGTGAATGGATCCTCCTGGCAGTCTAGAGAAGTCTATGGACCCCTTCTGGAAATAATAGTCTAAGTGTCTAAAGTACAGTACAGAGTACAATGGAAATCAAATATATCAATATATTGTTGCCAAGATTTTTTTTAAGTAAATGCCCATATTTCAAGTTAATTTACTCTGCCTTGGAGTGTCTGAACTCCCTCTTGCCCATGGCTGACAAGCACTGCTTCTTCATTTCCCCCAATGGAGTTCTTCTCTTCTTTTTAAGACAATTTAATGGCAAAGAACTGGAAAGTGAAAGGATGCCCATCAATTGGAGAATGGCTGAATAAATTATGGTATATGAATGTTATGGAATATTATTGTTCTGTGAGAAACAACCAGCAGGAGGATTTCAGAGAGGCCTGGAGAGACTTGCATGAACTGATGCTGAGGGAAATCAGCAGAACCAGGAGATCACTGTATATAGCAACAAGATTGTGTGATGATCAACTGTGATGGATGTGGCTCTTTTCAACAGTGTGGTGATTCAGGCCAGTTCCAATGGTCGTGTGATAGAGAGAGCCATCTTTACCCAGAAAGAGAATTGTGGGAACTGAGTGTGGATCACAACATAGAATTTTCACTCTTTTTTTGTTGTTTGCTTGTTTTCTTTCTCATTTTTTCCATGATTTTTCTTATGCAGCATGATAACTGTGGAAATATGTGTAGAAGAACTGCACATCTGACACATGTTGCATTACTTGCTATCTAGTGGAGGGGAAGGGAGGGAGAAAGATTTGGAACACAAGGTTTTGCAAGGATGAATGTGGAAAACTATCTTTGCATATATTTTGAAAATAAAAAGCTATTATTTAAAAAAGACTTAGCTCAAGTGCCAACTTCTATTAGAAACCTCTTCTCATTACACCTATATTGATCATAGCTTCTTCCCCTAAATATCTTGTTATCTATCTCCTTATTTTTTTCACAGAGAGTCCCCAAAATTTAGAACTACTTTAAGACTTTTGGAACATGAATGGTCATTGCAGATATTTGTATTTATTCTTTGTGTATATTCTTGTATGTGTGTAGATATATGTGGGTGTGTGGGTGTGTGTAATTATTTCTTCTTTAATTGATATCCATCCTCATTGACTCCCTTGCTCCATTTGAATAGGAATTATTTTATTCTTGGGGTTTATATTCATAGCACCTAGTACAGTGCTTGGTTCATATGAGATGTTCCATAAATGCTTGGTGATTGATCCACTATCTAAGCAAATTTGCAATTATCCTGCTTCAGGGTAGCGGTGGGACTATGGAAAGGTATCCTGAACAATTTATTAATTCATGGGTGAAGGGCAAATTTGGAACATATTTCTTTATACTGAAAGTTTAAAATGAGGTGCCCCAAGGAATATTGAACCTTCTAGAGGTCTGTTTTTGCCCCTGTGGTTATTCACCATCTTTCTCAGTGATCTGGATAACAAAAATAGGAAGGATGTTCATTAAATTTTCAGGTAAGATAAGTCCAGAAAAAATAAAGGAAAAGCTCTGTGATGTATAAGATTAAAAATTCACAATAACCTTGGCAAAATGGGAAAGTAATCAGCATGACACCAATAAAAGTTATAAGGTCAGTCTCTATGTGGTTCAGCTAGCTCATGGATTTAATTTAATTAAACACCACTTATTAAGCATTTACCATAAAAAGAGTGCTATGTAACACATCAGGGAATAACAAAGTGTAGTTAACACACTGCTGCCCTTACTAGGTTTAGAGATATTATGTATATTTGAGTAATTGTAATAGAAAATGGTATATTATACATGTACAAACTAGGAGCAATGTATCACAGAGAATAGAAGTGTGGCCTTAGAGTTAGGAGAATCTGAATTCAAATCCTACTTCTGACACATACTAGCCAAGTTACCATGGCTAGTATGCATTAATCTTTCACTGCCCCTAGTGACTTTAAGACTATAAATTACAGATAAGTGGACAATCTCCATCTTGATAAAAGGATAATAGGAGTTTTCACACTAGGAGTTCCCTTTCCTGATGAAATTAGAAGTCTAGGCCAAAAAAAAAAAAAAGTAGTGTATTTTGTTAGCCAAGAGAGAAAAGGTCATTACTGGATCAAATAATCAAGGAAAACTTCCCAGAAAGAGATGACATTTGGGTTGCATATTAAAGAATAGGTAGGTCTTTCCCACAATGAGATGATTAATGCCATTTCCAATGATCTTGTGATGAAGAGAGCCACCTATACCCAGAGAAAGGCCCGTGGGAACTAAATGTGGATCACAACATAACATCCTCACTCTTTTTGATGATGTTCTCTTACATTTTGTTTTCTTACTCATTTTCTTTCTTTTTTGATCTGATTTTTCTTTTGCAACAAGAGAATTGTATAAATATGCTTACACATTGGATTTAACATATTTTAACGTGTATAACATATATTGGATTGCTTGCCATCTAGGGGAGGGGATTGGGGAAAGGAGGGGAAAATCTGAAACACAAGGCTATCCAAGGGTCAATATTGAAAAATTATCCGTGCATATGTTTTGAAAATAAAAAACTTTAAATAGAAACTTTTAAAAGAGAATAGGTAGAAATTCAACAGGCAGGAACAGAAGATAAGACTTCCAGGGTGAGAAAAAGAATTAACAAAGGAGAGGCCAAAGGGTGACGAAGAGTCTAGAGTTCTTGGAGCATCAAGTCCATGGGATGTAGTGTGACCATAAAATCACAGGCTGATAGAATCAGACATTTAAAGTAAGAGGAACTTTAGAAGCTAACTAGCACAACTCCCTCACTTTATAGATGAGGAACCTGAGACTTGGAGAGCTTAAGTTGTTTGCCCAAGGTCAAACATATAATTTATTAAGCCCTCTGCTGTGCGCTAGGGATTCAAATAGGAAAAAGATACAGTTCCTGCCCTCAGTGAGCTTACAGTCTAATAAGGGAAGATAATATATAAAAGAAAGTTGGGAAAAAAAGAGTCAAGGAGAGAAGCTGATGGGAAACGGCATTACCAGGAAGATTTGGAGTTCTTTATATGTGTCATGCACTATGCTAAGTGCTAGGGATACAAACAGGAAAAAGAGACAGTCCCTGTCCACAGTGAGCTTGCAATCTAATAAGGGAAATAACACATAAAAGAAAACTGAAAAAGAGCCAAGAAAAGGAGCCAAGCCAAGAGAAGCTGATGGGAAATGGTGTTACCAGGAAGATAAAGGAAGTCTTAGAGGGGAGTTTAGTTCTCTGCCCTCCAACCCTCTAATCAGAGAGAGGCAATGGCATTTAAATTGAGAAAGTCCAGAGTATCAAAACCTGAGTCATTCTTCATGGCGATGAGATTTCAGCTGATCATCTTAAGGGTTGGGGGAGAGGTTAAGGCTTTTCTATAGAGTCCAAGACAAGTAGAACACTATGGAAAACGTAGTATATGATAGAGGCAAGATTTAAATTCATATCTTCCAATTCTGTATTCTGTTCTTTGTACCACACTGGGGAGGACCAGGAAGACCAAGGAAAGGACTTCAAACTTTATTCAGTGGGCAATAAAATGCCACTAAAAGATTTTGAAGAGAGGAATGATATGATAAGTAATAGTTAATAATGAATAGTTGATAAATAGTTCAAAGGTTTGATCTCTTCTACTCTGGTTTTATGTCATCTGGGAAGTTGTATTCAGTAGTAAGATGTCACATTTTAGAAAGGTCCTTAATAATTCAGACTCTCTAAAAGAGGGCATCAAGATGGCAGAGACCCTAAGATCTGTGCCATAGGAGTATCAGGTGAAAGAACTGGTGGTGTTTGGCTTGGAGAAAAGAAGACTTGGGGAAAGGGAAACAGCTGGGAATATCCATCTTCAAGTAAATGATGGGCTGTGACATTCAAAAGGTTTAAGTTTGTTCTCTTTGGTCCCTGAGAAGAGAACTAAGATGAGTGAGGGGGCACGTTGAAAAGTGGAAAATGAAGTCTGACCAATAGAAGAGATGACCTTGGGGAGTGGGCAGTTCCCCTTCCATGGAAGTCTTCAAGCAAAGGCTGCCTGATTGGGAAAATTTTTAGAGGGGATTCTTTACCAGGTGTGGGTTGCACTGAATGGTTCTGAGCTTAAAGACTGAGATTTTGCCATTCTGTGAAGGACAGATTGAGGAGGGAAGAATGTGAATGGGAAGACCCTTTAGGTAGCAGGTAGCAGGTCAGGGACCTTATACTATAGGAGAAGCAGCAAGAATTGGAGAAAGAATGGATGTGGGAAGGTGACATGGTGTTAACAGGAATTTGTAACAGATTAGATATAATAGGTGAAGGAGAAAGCAGAGTCACAGATAACAGCAAGGTCTCAATTCCCTGAGACTGGGTAAATGGTGATAATACTGACAGAAGAAACACTGAAGTCAGAGGGAGGAGCAAGTTTGGGGAGAAATGGAATCGACATAGTTCCCAAATAGGGACAAATACCTGTTTTTCTGACCATAAACTAGTCCTCTTCCCAGCCAGCTATTTCACAAATGTTACATAGACAGACACATATATGTGTGTGTGTACTCTGTCTCTTTTTCTTCTCTCTGTCTTAATCTCTGTCTATCTCTTTCTCTGTGTGTGTCTCTGTCTCTATCTCTGTCTCCCTATCTCTCTGCCTTTTTATCTGTTTATTTTTCTTTCTCTGTGTCTGTCTCTGTCTCTCTCTTGTCTGTCTCTGTCTCTTGTCTGTCTCTGTCTCTGTCTCTTGTCTCTGTCTCTCTTGTCTGTCTCTGTCTCTGTTTCTCTCTGTGTGTTTTTTTTTCTCTCTCCCCCTTTCCCTCCCTCTCTCCTCCCTCTCCCTCTCTTTCTCTCTGGAAACTAAATCAGGTAAATCTCATCTATCATCTGTAGGAAAATGGCTGTTTCGTCAAGCACTACAAACTATGGGTCAATAGGGCCATCTTCATTTAAGAAGGACAATATTTGGGGTCAGAAAGCATAAAATGAGGTTCAGAAAGGACAGAAGCCATGCTGTGCCCTCACCAGAGCCCACCTCTCAGCCAGATCAAGCTCCTCCTGACTGGACAATAGTTGCCTCATCTTGCCTTGTCTCTGGCACCCCCCCATTTTGCTACCATTTCTATTCTGTTCTGAACAGCTCCTAACCTCTTCTCACCCTCCTTCAAGCTCCTACTCTGGCTGCCCAAGAGTGCTCAGACCAACATGACCATTCCCAGCCTTGACATTTGAGTCAATCACTACTTCCTCTGCTTTCCCCATCCAAAACTCTTTTCCTGAGACATCACTCTTCTCTGCATGCTGCATTCTCTTATTAGAACATAAATTCCATGAGGAAGAGATAATTTTCTTGTTTGATTTTTATTTCAGTGTTTAGGACTAGGCCCAGTTTATGGTAAGCACTTAATAAATGCTCTTTTATTCATTCATTTATATTTTAGGCCCAAGAAATGAGCCCCAAATTGTAAATCAAATAAGCATATCCCAAAAGCCCTTTTCTACCCAAAGCCAGCTGTAAGCAATGCTCTAACCCCTCTAGTCCACGCCAAGGCTGCCAACTAGGCCACCCTCTTCCTCCAATAGAGCAACGAAACAATAATGCAGGGCGCCAGCCCAAGAACACTTGGTTAAATCTACACTCATTAAAGCATATTCAAGAACCTATTTCGGCAATTTATTTCTTCATTCTTTGGTCAAAGTTTTGATATCATCTTCATTCTTTCTCTTTTCCATATTCTCTCTTTTTCTTTTTCCTCCCTCACTCCTTTCTTCCCTCCCCCCTCCTTTCCTTCCTTCTTCTATTTCTTTCTTTCTCCCTGTCTCTTCCTTATTTCTCTCCTTTTTTGGATTCTATTCCTTCCTCTCTTTCTTTGTTTCTTCCTTCCTCCCTTCCTCCTTCCCTTCCTTTTTTCCTTTTTTCTTCTCTTCCTCCCTTCCTTTCTCTCTCCATCCTTCTTTCTTTACTCCTTTCTTCTTCTCTTCCTTCCTTCCTCCCTTCTCTTTTCCTCCCTCTTTTCTTCTTTCCTTCTTTTCTTCTTTCCCTCCCTCTTTTCTTCCTTCCTTTTTCCCTTCTTTCCTTCCTTCCTTCATCCCTCCCTCCTTCTCACCCTTCCCTCTTCTCTCCTTCTCCCTCCTTACTGTATCCTTCCATCATTTCTTCCTTCCCTTCCCTCAATATTATTTGCCCTCCATTCATATTGACTTCCAGTTTTCCTTTTGTCCTTCCCAAAAAGCCATAGTAAATAAAGTGCTAGCCTTAAAGCCTGAAAGTTTCTACCTCTGACATTTGTTATCTACTCTAAATGACTGTAGATAGGTCATAACTTCTGTATGCCTTGCACAACTCCTAGGATTTCTTTACTACGTCAAAGACTGGTTGAGACCTGCATCAATGAAGAGTACTCATTCCTACTTGCAGAATTCCCAACATTGATACAGACTTAATAGTTTTCATGGTAACCTTAGTAAATTTAACATATAATCAGAGTCAACAACATCTAGGGTTCTTTGCAACTGAAATAATTGTACTTAGATACTGTGTTTTTTTACAAGAAAAAAAGATATATCATTTATGAGCATTTTTATGCCTTAATCTATTGTCTAATGGTTAAGCTAGTAGCAATGGAGGCCTGATTTTTTTTATCAGATAGGGTAACATTTTCCCAGGCTTCTTTTCTTGTTCATAAAAACCCTTTTAAATTGGAAACATTAATTTTTACCCTTTGTTTGTGGTTCCCCATTTACAGATACCTTTGCTTCCATTAATTCTACTGGTTTTACCTTATTTGTACTATATACATCTTTTATCCCTTTTTCCTTCCTTCAAAGCTCCGTGTGTTTATTGCCTTCTTTTTCCTTTGGTTGTTTCATAAAGATTTCTATTAAATAATTTCAATTTAACTCAAAGCTTTCCTACTTTCCCTACATGGTGAGAGACTGAAAGGAGAAGAAATACCCCATTAAGAAAGTTATTACCAGCTATTTAACTGGGTTAAGAAATCAAGAGCATTCAATTGCATGTCTGCCTGCAAAACATATTTACACTTTTCTCTTTCCTAAGAGGAAAATCAGCCAGAATTTCTAAAGTTTTGTTCTTATAATTTACTTAAAGCTCTACTTGGTCAATGGGTAGGAAGTCAAAAGTAGTGAGGTACAAGAGACAAATTACTACTGTATCTGGAGTCTGAGAGGCAGGTTGTGAATTCTGGCCCTATTACAAGTTATCTGCCTAGTACCATGGCTCAGTGCATACCCATAGGACCCAGGTTCACATCCGAGCTCTGCCACTCCCTATTTACGGGACTTTGGCAAGATTTTACTTATATGGACCTCAGTAACTAAATGGCTCCCGACACTTCTCAAGCTATGATTCTGTCACTGAGTATTTCTGGGTCTCCATTTCCCCATCTGAAAAAATGAGGCAGTTGACCTAGACTGTGTTCCCTTCCATCTCAAAATCTATGATTCTAGGAAGGTAATCAATACTTGAAGACTACTGACAAATATCAAAGAGGGACACAGGTATGTATATTTTTAAAAGCATGTTTCTCTCATTGTTCAGTCGTTTTTTCAGTTGTGTTCAACTCTTTATGATCCCATTTGAGATTTTCTTGGCAGAGATACTTGGAGTGGTTTGCCATTTTCTTCTTCAGCTCATTTTACAAATGAGGAAACTAAGGAAAATTGAATTAAGTGACTTGCCCAGGGTCATACAGGTAGTAAGTGTCTGAGATCACTTTTGAATTGAAGTGCTCTGGGTCCAAAACTCTATCTGCTGTGCCACCTAGCTGCCCAAGAGCTCTACGCATAGACTGGGAATATTCTGATGCAAGGCAAATTCCTTGGGCTATGTGAAAATTATTTTCACTTTCTATATTTAAAATTAGCATGTTTATACAATCATTCCCTTCTTATAGCCCTCATCCTAAAAAAAATTAGCAAGAAACAAACACAGCAGAATTAATTATAATTGACATGTATATAGCACTTTATATTTTGCAAAGTGCTTTACCTAATTTCATTTGAGCCTTACAACAACTCTAGAACATGGGTTCTATACAGATTGTATAGAGTCAATCTCTATATATAGTGTTTTTATGTCATGGTTTCCCTTAGTAGTCTGGAAAAGTCCATGGGTCTTTTTCATAATAATGTTCTGTTTGGATATATTTTTTTTTAATTTGTAATGAAAGGAAATGCTAAATTTCAACTAGAGATTAGCAAAAATAAAAAATAAAAAAATTCTCATTCAAGTCCATAGACCCCCTAAAATCTATCCATAGATCCTTTGAGGGTCCAAGACTCCCAGGTTAAAAACCTTTATTCTAAGGGCATCATAATCTATATTTTACAGAAGAGAAAGCTGATACTCAGAGACGTTAAGAAGTTTGTTCATGGTCAGACGCGACTTTTAAATGTGAAAGGTGAAATTTGAATCCACGACTTTCCAAATCCACATCCAGCATTCTATGCACTACATCATACAGATTCCCAATAAAAGATGAACTTTATGGTACCAGGGCTGAATACAGAGTTGCTAACAGTCCATTTCACTGAGTGCTCAGTTTGATTTTTATCTTTTTTATTTTATTTTTCTTTTTTAATTTTTTAATTTAATTTTTATTTTATTTCCTGCCAAAATATTTCTCTGCTCTCATAAATTTGGCAGAAAGATCAATAGTTGGGTACCATAACTTGGAAGACTTTGCCAAGGTGGACAGCCCTGGAATGTTTTGTTCTGCCTTCTCTGTGTTATAGGGAATCTGGGGGAGAGTCAGCATCCCAACACAGCCTAACACAGAACCTATATCATGGATGCCCACCATGATTCTTTTCCCAGCTCTATCCTCCAGAAGAGTTACTATTACCAGGGTTTATTTTGTTGTTGTTGTTTTCTTTTTGTTTTTGTTTATGTTTTTTTTTTTTAAAGAGATCCAACCTCTCTACCTAGGACACTGGCTCTCTGAAGTCCCCCAGGAAGCCCCATTCATTTATTCCAAAGGGAAGAAACAGAGTCAGGAATTTGTTTTGGGACACCCATTGTAGTAGCTAATCACAAGAGTATCTGAAAAGCCAGCCAAGGTATGGCTAGTACAGGGTCTCTCTCCAGGGATGGAGTCAGAACTTGGGCTCAGAATCCTGGTTCCTCCATTGACTGCTCTGAGTAAGCCATTTAACTCCTTAATTTCCTCAACTGTAAAATAGAGGAAGGTGTTGAACTAGAAGATGTTGAAGATCTCTATCAACTTTATCATCCTACATATGATTTGCCCCTCCTTCTCTAAAACTGAATTTGATTGGTCACCAGGAACAAAGGGATAAAGGAAGGGAAGTTGAAAAAATACAATAGAATTCAAGAAGAAAATGGTAAATGCTGGAGGGAATGAAAGAAAACATGCTTGCTAATGTGACTAGTCCAGCCCTTTTGGGAAGCCATTTGGAACTATGCTTCCAAAGTTACTAAACAGTGCATAACGCTAGATTCTGGGGAGTCAGAAGGACCTCAGACAGTAGCTGTAAGGCTCTGGGCAAGTCACTTAACTGCTCTCAGCCTCAATTTTCTCATCTGGAAATACAGATAATAGCAGCTACGTCTCAGGGCTGTTGAAAACATCAAATGGAGATATATTGGTAAAGATAACATTTGTAAATTTAAAACACTATATACATGCCAGCGCTTATTATTACAATCTTTGATCCAGCTATACCACTGATAAAGCTATACCTCAAAGAGAACAAAGAATAAAGGGTCTCTATAAACAAATATATTTATAGTATTTTTTTCATAGTAACCCCAAATTAGAAACTTAAGGGGCAATGTCTAAACAAATTATGGTATATGAATGTAACAGAATATGATTGTGCCATAAGAAAACAAGGAAATGGGCAGTTTCAAAGGAAATTGGGAAGATATCTATGAACTGGGGCAATGAAGCGAGCAGAACTAGAAAAATTTCTATGGCAATATTATAAGAGAAAAAACAACTTTGAAAGACTTTTGAAGTCAGATCAACCCAATGACAAACCATGGGTCAGATCAAGAAGATTAAAAATGAAACACATCATTCACTCTCCTGCCAAAAAAGTGGTGGACTTAAAATGGAGAGACATACATTTAGGGGCATGATCAATGTGGGTGTACACAAAAGTTGTTTGGGAGTATGTGTGGCAGTAACATTATATATATATATATATAGATAGATAGATAGAGAGAGAGAGAGAGAGAGAGAAAGAAAGAGAGAGAGAGAAGATATATGTAAACATAACAATGAAATAAGAATTAAATATAAGTTAGATGTAGATATAAATAAAAATTAATTAAATATAAAAATTGAAGTAGAAATATATGAATAATTTTTTAAAGAGAGGTTGTATAAAGAAAACACATTTTAGAGCCACCATGATAAACTACATGACTACAGAGTCCCAGAAAGAAAATTCAGTTTTGAAAAGTTAGGGATGGTTTCTGAGCTCCCTCTGCTGGCCTAAGATAACTTATTAAGTGATCATTTTCAAAGTTCTTTCTTGAAGGCCTCAGTGAGCCAGATTGTAGTTAAAGATTTGATAACTTGCTTTAATGGCCAAGGGAACTTTTCCTTGCAATGTATCCTGGGGCAGTTGAGCAAAAGTACAAACACAAACACACACACACACACACACACACACACGCATGCACGCAGAAACAGCCTGTCTCCTTTTCAGTTCCATACAGCAAGGGGGAAAATTATATTACCATTCAGAAAACAAAACTGGGGCGACTGAAATTGCTTCCAACTCTGAAGGAGGAAGCTTTTCATATGGCAGGTAAATCAAGGAGCCTCTGCCCTAGGCCCTGGGGTCATGTTTCTGCTCCCCCCCCCCCCCTTGCCTTAGAGAGGATGCACGTTCCCCCTCAGGTTTTTAGGCCGCAGCTGAGCCCTCTCAGAAGGCTTCTGGTCCTGATATAGGAGGAAAAGATGCTGGGCAGGGGGCCACAGTCCCAGTGGAAGCTTGGGTTCCCAGCCTTTTCTCCTTATTGCCGTGGCTTTCTGAGGATGGTCTTTGATTTTCGTTCTCTATTAAAGTTTACAAAGTGTTTTACCAACATTATCTCATGAGGTCCTTCAACAAGACTGTGAGGTAGGTCTGTACTATCCCAGTAGTACTTGTTACAAAACTGAGTCTCAGAGCAATTAAATGATTTGTTCTTTGTCACACAGCTAGTTAGTATGGGAAACAGGAATAAGATCTACTCAGATCCACTGAGGCAGTATGGAACAGGGAGAAGAAAGTTGGACTTCCAATTATCGAGAACTGAGTTCAAGTCCTGACTCAGCCATTGACTAGTAGGACGAGCCCCTTGATAGCGTCTCTGTGCCTTAGCATTCTTGTCTGTAAAATGGGCTTGATGGTCTCATAGGTCCCTCCTAGTTCTAAAACCATGTTCCTATTTTAATTTTTTTTTATTTATTTAAATATTTTGCTTAAATTTTAAGTTTTTCTTTGTGATAAAGATAGCAAAGTACAATTTAAAAATTAAATTAAGTTCTACAGCAGCAATGGATAGTGTGTTAGGCCTGAAGTCAGGAAGACTTTTCTCTTCGAGTTCAGATCTGGCTTCACTTATTAGCTGTGTGACCCTGGGCAAGTCACGTCACCCTGTTTCAGTATCTTTGTCAAGAAAACCCCAAATGGGGTCACAGAGAGTCAGACACGACTTGAAAAATGACTGAACAAAAATGCCTCCTTGCCAAGGTGTTTTCACAGGTACAGTTTCTGTGTCTGGAAGAGTCCCTGGACCAGTAGTCAATGGATTCAAACCATCCTTTGCTAATGAATTTATGTTTGAGAGGCAATGCGGTTCAAAGGAGAGAGTCAGAATCAAACTCTGCCATTTACCAGCTGTCTGATCTTGGGCAAATTACCTAACTTCTCTTGGCCCGTTTCTTTCTCTGTAAATGAGGGGGTTGGACTGGATGCCCTCTGAAATCCCTCAGTGCTAAAGCTATGATCGTCTAATCAGTGAATCAACGAGCATTAATCAAGTGCCAGGGACTGCCCTAAGCTACCAGGATACAGGGAAGGGCAAGTCATGGTCCCTGCCCCCAAGGAGTGCACATTTTAATCTGAGCACCAACCTGAAAAAAATCAGGTCCGTGTAAGATGGAGACAGGTAGATGATGGCAACCGGAGAGGGCACTGGGACGTCTCCCTGGAAAGCTGGGGTCGGGAATCTTGTGGGGAGCCAGGAGGGAGGAGAGAGGGCATTCTAGCACGGGGGACAGTCAGAACAAAGGCGGGATGGAAAATCGGCCTGTGGAGTGGGGTCATTAAGTGCATGGAAAGGACCAGGGCACAAGAAGAGGGGGAAGGTAGCAAGGGGACAAGTGCCAAATGGCAAGCTTTCTGTTTGAGAAAGGACTAGGAAAGTGCTGGAGATGACTGTGGGCTGGGGAGGGGAGAGGGTGGCTGCACAGGGACTCTGGGGGGCATGGACGGCCTCAGGGAGAGGCTTGAAGTAGGGAAGAGATCTTAGCAGACCATTCTAACATCTTGGAGGAAAAATGATGAGGGGCTGACTAGAGTTATAGCTGAATGAATGGAGAGGGTATATATATATAATCGAACCAAAAAATATATATATATGTATATATAATCAAACAAAAATATGTAATCGAACAAAAAAAATTATATATATATATATAATTAAACCAAATATATATATGTATATATAATCGAACAAAAATATGTAATCGAACAAAATATATACATATATAATTAAACCAAATCTATATATGTATATATAATCAAACAAAAATATGTAATCGAACAAAATATATATAATTTAACTATATATATATATAATTGGACAAAATATATATATATATATGGACACATATAAGTTCAAGGCAAGTAGTCTGATACAAGAGGCAGTTGTGAAATAGGTTCCTCCAGCTCCCTGGAGAGGTAGGTGCACGAGAGGGCAAAGGTCAGCCACAGCCTCCCACTGGACGCTGCTCAGTCTACAATCTCAACCTGAACCACTAGGGGGCACCTCGGCGCTCCGGCTTGCACTTTGCCACATGGGCTTCCCGGCGCCGGGAAGCCTTCAGAAGTCGGGAAGCCTGCGACCCCTGCCTAGGCCCCTCCTTGCCCCCAGTCTCTGCCATGGCTCTCCCTTTCTCATCCTGCCCAGGTTCTGCCTCACCACCAAGGGCCTTTTGGGAGGTCACTCTTGAGCAGCCTGTGGACACCTAAGAAGAATGTTTTTAAACGCATAAAACAAAACACCAGGTTACAAAAGAAAGAATTTTGTATCTAATCCTGGAGGTGACAGGGAGTCACTGGGGTTTGTTGAGAATGGAGATGACATAGACCCGCACTTTGCGGAGCAAAGAAATTCGAATTCGTATTACGGATTACAACATGCTCCCTGAATAGGAAGTGTAACTCTATGTGCACATGACATGTATATGTATAAATGTACGTGTAACTCAATATACACGTGTATGTGACATTAAAATTCCCAAACAGATGTACTAATTCATGAAAACAAATCTAAAATCGGAGTTTTACTTTTGTCAAGGGTACAATTGCAGAGAGACCATTATAGAACAGGTCTAACAGGCCTCCGCCCAATATCAAACTCAACAAGAGGGGGAGCAGGACAGTCTTACCCTGTAGGGACCACAGAGATGGCCCCATTTCTGGGCAGAATGCCAGATGGACTCTGGAACCACATGGTTACTAGAGTTGGCGCTGCTGCTCTCCCTGAGCACAGGCCAGCTTCACCTAAGCCAGTTCATGGTGTCCTCTTCTGGAATAATTGCCATAAAGCAATCTATTGTCTTTATTTTAGTGATTGCAACTATAGCACCCAAAGTAAATTGTATTTTAGCAGCTCGATTTACATGAATACGACCTTTTCCATTTTGGTGCCTTCCAAATGGGAAAAACACAACCGAAAATGTAGAAGGAAAGTACCTAGATAAACAGACACTCACTCTGAACTGCCAAAGGACTAATGCAATTTAAAGACACGCTTGAATAATAGGATTTGTTCTAAAAGACTTCGTTCAAAGAGCTCATCCTCTGATCTTCTGGGAGTTAGCCACTCAGACAGTACCTATGGTCTCTGCGTTGGACTGGCAAGGAATAAGAAAGACTATTGGATCCCAGGGTGCCTAGCATGGCGCAAGGCACAGGAAGCCCAAATGGAAGAATAAGCAATCTCTGTTCTCTAAAAGTTTGAGTTCAAGTGGCTAAAGCCATTAAGGATGACTGGGAAATGGGAACAATGAGCCTGTCTCTACTCACACTACATAGTGAGGCAGACCAAGAGAATGAATTTAGGAAGCTACCACTTACCTCAGGCCCATAACTAACAAGTATTGCACATGGACCAAGTGGCACAAAACTTGCCAAGGGCTGAAGGCAGGAAACAATCTCTTAAGTCAACCTTTTTAGACACACTCAGGTGGTCCCACTGGGAAGGAGCTCACCCAGGGCACACAGCTGCTAAAAGGAGGAAATACTACCGCCAGATGGGAGCTTTCTATTCCATCAAGTTCTTCAAACTAGGTGGTGTGATCAGTTGTTTCTGTCAGCACTCTCTATTTCAGCGTCCTGCAGCTCGTTAAGATCCTTTACACAGTGAGCAACAGCACGAGGTTCCTGTCCAAAAGGAACATCAAGGGGCCGTTGATTGGCATTGTGGGATTTGAAGTTCACATGGACAAACATTCGCTTTCAAAACTGAGTCTATTTGAGACTGGGACGTCTTTGAGTCATTCCTCCTAGAGGAGGGTAAAGGAAGAGGAATTAGGGAGAAGGCACGGCAGCTGGGGAGATGGTCAGGGGGTGAACTGAGGAGGCAGCAGCTGGTCCTAGATATGGTGGGTGACTGAGGCAAGTGCCCCCCTGGATGACAGGGTTCCCACGTGGAAGTAGGTGACAACTACTGTGCTGACCACTGGGAATATTAATGCAAAAGTTTTAAAAGATAGTGTCTGCCCTCAAGGAGCTTCTTTTGAGGGAAAATGAATAAAACCCATAAAATGAAGCTGAAAGGGGAAGTCGGAGACCAGGAGAAAGATATGAGCCTGGTAAAGCAAGTACAGCCTGGAGAAGAATGAGCAATGATTGGCTGGACTGTCCCTGCTTCCTGCTCCCCAAGTTCTGCCATTCTAAGGCCCTGATGAAATCAAAAGCTCTTATTTTTCTCTGCTCCAAACCTACCTGTGTGTAAAAAGCAAGGGTTTTTCATCTGGAATTATTGGGAGAAGGGTTTACTCAGGTTAGGTTTCAGATTTGGCTTATTACCAAATTGGCCAAGCCCAGGTGAGATTAACTATAATTTTAATGAGCTGCAGAAAAAGCCCCGTGACCGAACTGCTTTGAAGCCAGACAACATCACCAGCCCATCCTTTATGTTTGCAGGGAGTACCCCGATCCTCCAGTGAATATAATTTTTTTTTTTTTTTTTTGGTGAGGCAATTGGGGTTAAGTGACTTGCCCAGGGTCACACAGCTAGGAAGTGTTAAGTGTCTGAGGTTCGATTTGAACTCAGGTCCTCCTGACTTCAGGGCTGGTGCTCCATCCACTGCACCACCTAGCTGCCCCATGAATATGATTTTTGACCCATAACGACAGCACAGCATGCTGGTTCAACTGTCATAACGCCGAATAAAAGAAAGCAGAAGAAATGAGAAGTGGACTAAGTACGACTCTTTCCTCTCTGGATTTCTTCGGAGTTCTACCTCTGTATTATTCCTTCCATTGTTTGAAAAGTTCCAGAAACTGAAGATAAGACCAGTCACCATATTCAACTAAAAGCCACAAGCTATGTACCCTGAGAGTGCCTTTTCTTTTGGGTCAGGCTTTCCTTCCCAAGAGTCAGCAGGGCATGGTGGATAGTGCTGAACTTGGAGCTCCCAGAGGCAGCCCAGGTTCCAAGTCTCCTTGTACCCTTCCTCCTGCTCTGAGCTAAAGCTTTCTCATTTATAGAAAGGAAATGTAATATCTGACGTGCCTAATAGAGCTGTGGTGAAGAACAAATGAGAGTGTGCAATTTTACAAACTTGACAGCCTTCTCTATTTTGTGTTTTATTACTGTTAGAAGAAAAAGAATAGCATTTATATAGTGCTTTAAGGTTTGCAAAGTGCTTTATAAATATCATCACATTTTATCCTTGTAACAACCCTAAAAAAAGGTAGGTACATTATCCCAATTTTATAAATGAGAAAATAGAGGCAAAAATTGGTCAAGTGATTTTCCCAGTCACATAGCTAATAAGTGTCTGAAGCTAGAATTGAATTCAGTTCTGACTCAAGTTTGGTATACTACCTATTTCATTGCCTCATATAGAAGTTTTTTGACTGATTATATGAAAGTAGAACAAGATTATCTTAGTATTTTGGAGCAAGAAGAGTCCTACCTTAGAGATGTAACCTAAATTCCCTCATTAAAAAAACTGACACTTTCAGTTTTTATATCTCCATTTACAAATATATTTGTTTTTCTCCTATCCAGAGAGTCATTCTGAGTCATAAAGGAAGATGAAGAGAAAAAGGAAGGAATGAAAAGAAGAAAAGGAGGAGGAGGGGTTGGTGGCGCAGTGGTTAGAGCACCAGCCCTGAAGTCAGGAGGACCTGAGTTCAAATCTGGTCTCAGACACGTCCTAGCTGTGTGACCCTGAGCAAGTCACTTAACCCCAATTGCCTCAGCAAAAAGTAAAAAAAAAAAAAAAAAAAGAGGTGGAAGAGGAGGAGGAGGTGGTGAGGGGGGAAGAGAAGGAAAAAGAGGAGGAGGAGGAAATCAGCTCAGTAAAACTATCAAGACCAACTGAACATGAGTGTATGCAGTGAAACACATCCATAGTCTTCCACCTTTGCAAAGAAGAGAGGAAGATACATCTCAGTATTGCTCTTCTGATCTTCTTCCAGGTCAAGCTTAGTCACAGTTGTCAGTTTGAAAATTGTTTTTTGTTTTTTGTTTTTTTTTTTTTAATTTCAATTTCCATTGCTGTAGTCATTGCATAGACTTTCCTGGTTTTGCTTATTTCACTCATTTAACGTTGATTTCTGTCTTCCCTTCTCTGAATTCTTTATAGTCATCATTAGTTATGGTATAGTAATATTCCATTACATTTGTGTACCACAATTTTAGTCATCCTAAGCAATACAAATTCACATGAATAAAAAGAAATAGATCTTCAAAGAGTAACTTACCCAAGATGCTATTGAGATTCTGATTTGCTGTGAAGATCAAATTAGGTAATGCTTGTAAAGTGCTTTGTAACCCTCAAAATGCTATATAAATATTAGCTATTACTATCTTTAGTAATAGCAGCAGCAGCAGCAGCAGCAGCAGCAGTAGTAGTAGTAGTAGTAGTAGTAGTAGTATTAACATTAACTAGAACTCTTCATCAGGGCCTTTACTCCAGGCACTGACTGTCTCCCAAACACCTTCAACTACCCCCAGCCCTTCCCAATTCCCTTTTTAAACTAATCGATAATTTGTCTAGGAGCAATAGAAAAAAAAAAAAAAAAAAGCTTCCCAGGCTGCCCATGACAAGGAGGCAAAGTCATTCTATCTATCTTTGGCCCCTTTTCCATATCCTTTCTTTCATAGGCAAATGGCGCGCACTCAGTTTCACCACCTCAACCAACCAAAGCTGGGATTTCTTCTCTGCCATCCGTCTCACAGATTCACTTAGCTGCCAATCTTAAATGCATATTTACTTTGTGGAATATTAATAAATCATAATTTATATGAGTTTGGGAGAGGGGGAGTGTGACTGTTTTCCTAAGCATTGATTTTGAACTTCAATACTAGGACAAAAGGTTTTGAATATTTATGAAGGAAATCTAAACGACCATGTCATAAGTTGTACTTAGTTTCTGTGATTACTTAGACTCGTCACCAGGATATCATAGGGTGACCAACTTCTCAAAGATTTTCTTCCAGTTTATAATGGGGTAGAAATGTCAGTACTGTTTAGGAAGTACCACCTCCCTCCTCTCCTATAATTTCCCCTGTCCTTTCAGTTTCCATTTCCCCCATCCCCCAATAAACCAATCATCCTAGAAGTAGTGAAGAATAAATGATTACTTTAAAAACAAAAGCAATGAATTAATGCTATTGGCCAGGAGGAGAGAAATATTGCATTTGAATTAAGACATGAAGTCAAATTCTTTCTCTTTGGTCTCTTGAAGGATGTTCTCTGAGCCTTAGTAAACACTACAGAGCAGACATTGAATCAGAAAACTAAAACGTATTTTTAAGTTTTCCTAAATTTATCACTTGGTGCAATTTAAAGGATCTTGGAAATAAAAAAAAATTATGATGTACCCCCTATAAAGACCTTTTTAAAAAAAAAAAAGAGCAAAACAAATTGGAATTTAACAGGATTTAGAGCAGGCTATAACTTATTTCACCAAAATGAATGGTTTAAAATATTTTCCTCTTAAAACAAGCTACACATGTTTTATTCATCTTAATGAATATTTCAGTTTGGTTATGTTATATACTTAATCAGAACAGTCAAACCTTTCTCTGTCTAGAAGAACACTAATATTGTCTAGATAATAGACAATGCAAAGGATGTAAGAATGACTGAACATTTCTGAATCCATAGAGTCAAACATTGCTAAAATCCATTTTTATTTTAAGGCCTAAAGAACAAAAGTTGGCAGTGCTATAGGAGAGCAAAATGAGAAGCATTATTTCAGCTTCCAACACTCCCTGAAATATTCAAGCCTTAGAATTAATGTCTCTAGCAATAAGGCAGTGCTGGTAAAAATATGGAGCAAATTAAAAAATGGAATTGCAAACAAATCCATATAAAGATAGAAGCTTATTTCTCTCCCTACAGACATCAAGTTCTGACAGAGACCAAAAAATATGTAGCAAACAAAAGCCAACAAAACAGAAATAACTGACTTGATTACTAATGTTTTTTTCCCGATTGACTATTTTGAAATAATTATCCATTAAAATTCCATATTTGTAAATAAGTTATGTTGAAATAGAATTGCAATAAGAATTATAAAATGCCTTTCAAAGCCATCTCCCAGGATATATTCATGCACAGTTTCAGCCCAGGCCATGAATATTTTGGTTAGTTTCATAGGTAGTTTGGTATCTCCTCCTAGTTGGAAGAAAGGTTGTGTTTTTAACATTCTAAGCAAACCATTCTAGCATTTAAAGAGCAGCTATTCACACATGGTACAAGTTAACACTTTGAACTTGGCACTCAATAAAGTACTCAATAAAGCATGCACAAATATAAGTGAAAGCTGGCTATTACTAAAATTGGGAGAACATCATAGGAATCCTTGCTAGATATTATTTCCTTTAGCTGTATGAAGTTGTAGAAATAAGACTGGATAGGAAGTCAGGAGACCTAAGTTTAAGTCCCAGGTACAGTTGCAACGGGCAAATCACTTTGTGAGGCAAGTGGATAAAGTACCAGACTTGCCGTCAGAAAATCCTGAATGTGAATCCTGCCTCAGATACTAACTAGCTATGTGACAAGTTATATAGCTTCTGTCTGCTACAGTTCCTCATTTGTAAAATAGCGATAATAATAATGTTGCAGACAGGTTGGCATCACAGTGGATAAAGCACTGAGCTTGGTCTGACCTCAGTCACTGATTAGTTGTGTGTGAATCACTTAACCTTGTCTGCCTCAGTTTTCTCATCTATAAAATGAGCTGAAGAAGGAAATGGCAAACCACTCCAATGTCTTTGCAAGAAAACCCCAAATGGGGTGACAAATTGTGTCAAACACAACTAAAAAATGACTGAACAACATAGTGTTATTGTGAAGATCTAATAAGACTCGTTTAAAGTGACTTGAAAATCGTAAATGCTATCTAAATGCTAGCTAGCCACAATTATTACTCAATCCTTTGAACCTCAGCTTTTCACATCCGTAAAATGTCAGGATAGTTTTGCTTTCTTTTTGTTTGTTTGTTTTGGAATTATGGTTTCATCACTTGAGTAAGTGCCAGAGAGAAAACTCCCTCTTACCCATGTGTTATCATTTAGTTGCATCTGACTCTTCATCATCCCATTTGGAATTTTCTTGGCAAAGATAGTGGAATTGTTTGCTTTTTCCTTCTCCTGTTCATTGTACAGATGAGGAAACTGAGGCAAATAGAATGAAATGACTTGTCCAGAGCTGCACAGTCAAGTGTCTAAGGCTGGATTTGAACTTTGGATGATGAAGCTTCCTGACTCTAGGCTCAGAACTCTATTCACTGTGCCACTCAGCTATCCATACTTCTCAATATTTGTATTATTCACCTCAAAGGTTTGCAGTAATTTATGAGAAAGTAATTTGTTAAGGATATAAAATATCAATGGGAAATATTTTCTTAGATTATCTAGACAAGCTATAACTATTGTGATGCTATCAAAACACAGGGCCAAACGTAATAATGTGAAATTTAAAATGGCATGATGTAAAGTATCAGAGAAGGGCAAAATACCAATGTCACAAGTATAAAATGGAAGCAGTCAGACAGCAGTTTGTTTCAAAATGGTCCCAGGTTTGCATAGCTTGCAAGTCTGATGTGTGATAAGCCAGCAAAGCTAATGCAATTTTAAGCTCCATTTGGAAAATCGTCAGGTCCACCACACCTGGAAGACTGTGTTCAGTACTGGGTGCCTCCTCCTAGGAAGGGCACTGAGTGAGAATAGAGAATGGGCAGTGGAAGGCAGGATGATGAGGAGCTGGGAGGATCACACCCTGAGAGCACTGGCTAAAGGAATCAAGACGTTTACCTTGTTAAAGGTAAAGAAAAGACTCACACATGAGCGCTTTTCTAGCATCTGAGGTGCTTCCATGAACCAGACGGTTCTACTCTTTGGTTCCAAGGTTCAGGTCTAAGCCGAAGTTATCAAGGTAATGATTCAGACTCAAGGTAAGGAACAACGTCCTGTTAGAACTATTCAAAGGTAGAATGGACAGCTTCACATGATGGTGGGCTTTCCCTCGCTGGAGGTCTTTAAGCAAGGGCTGGATGACTAGTCCTTATCTCTGTTGTAGGGAGACAAGGGACAGAGGCAGTTGAGGGTGCCATTAATCCAAACAATAAAGTGATAAAGGCCTGAACCAGGTCAGTGGAGATGAAAGTAGGAGAAAAGGGATGGAGCTTCATTTTATCTTCTCTCTTAAGAATCCCTCATTTTAAGGGGCAGCTAGGTGGCGCAGTGGATAGAGCACCAGCCTTGAAGTCAGGAGGACCTGAGTTCAAATCTGGTCTCAGACACGTAACAGCTGTGTGACCCTGGGCAAGTCACTTAACCCCAATTGCCTCAGCAAAAAAAAAAAAAAAAAAAAAAAAGAATCCCTCATTTCTCAAAAGTCCAGCTCAATTCTCAGCTCCTATAGGTGCTGTTGTCCCCTCTCCATCCATCACCAGTTGCTAGCTGTCCTTCCCTTTAGTAATAGATGGCACATCCTTTTATTTCCTCTTCCCCAGAAGAATGGAAGCTCAAAGCTAAAGACATTTTTACTATCAAGGATGTCATCATTTGACTGAGGGCATTTTTAGTGATCTTGTGATAGAACCATCTATACCCAGAGAGAGAGGTGGGAATTGAGTGTGGATCACAGCATAGTATTTTCACTTTTTTTTTTTTATTATTAGTTTGCATTTTGTTTTCTTACTCATTTTCTTTCCTTTTTGATCTGATTTTTCTTATGTAGCAAGATAACAGTATAAATGTTTACACATATTGTATTTAACATATATTTTAACATGTATAACATATATTGGATGGCTTGCCATCTAGGGGAGGCTGTGGGGAGGAGGGGAAAATTTGGAATACAAGACTATGCAAGGATCAATGTTGAAAAATTATCATGCTTATGTTTTGAAAATAAAAAGCTTTAATAAAAAATTATCAATTGGGGGAAAAAAAGGTATCATCATCCTCCCACTCACACAGACTCACAGCCTGAGTTATCCTTGGCTCTTGGTCATTCTCACTCTACATCTGTTGTTTATCCCTTCATAACTCCCTCCTCTCTTATCTGTCCCCTTCTCTTAACTTAGGTAGTCCCCAGCTTTTTAAACCATGATTTGTGCCCAGTGTGGTATCAGTAACAGTTTGATTTGTATACCTATTTTATATACCTATATATCTGGGTCACATAAAAATTTCTTGGGCAAAAAGGGGTTGAGTTGAAAAAGTTAATAAGTCCCCCTATAACCTACATCACATTACAGGTCTTTACTTCCTGCTTGGACTATTACAATACCTAGCTGGATTCTTTGCCCCTCATCAAGATGCCAAGATGATCTTCCCAAGTCACAGGTACAAGTATGCACACATTTACTCCCACCACCTGCTCTACTCCCTGCCCATTCTAAGTTCCAGGATCAAATAGAATGTCCTCCATTTGATATTTAAAAACTCTTCACAACCTGGCCTCTTTCTATCTTCTAGTCTTCTCTCCACTACTATAATCTAGTCATACTTGCTATTTTCACACTCCCATCTCCCAACCACATTCATTTGCACTGGCTGTCCCTCAAGCTCATAAATCTCTCCTTCCTCATCTTCAAGTCCCAGCTTCCCTGCTTTTTCCAAAACTCAAATCCCAACTTCTGCAGACAAAAAGTATGTATTGGGAACCTGTCATGTGCCAGTAGACCCTTTGCCATGCTCCAAAGAAAGGCAAAAGCAGTCCCTACCCTCAAAAAGCATATAATCTAATAACATTTAAGCAACTATGCATAATCTAATAACATACAAACAACTATGTACAAACAAGCTATTCAAAGAAAATCTCAGAGGAAAGGAAGTAACATTTAAAGAGGATTAGGCAAGTTTCTTGAAGAAATTTGTTCATGGGATAGGATTAGGATTTTAGGATAATAGGATTTTAAGATTTGTTAGAAGCCAGGGAAACCAGTGTACAGAGATAGGGAGAGAATTATACAGGCTTTTACTGTTTTCCTTGCTTCCTTTCTTCCTCCCTCCCCCCCCATAGTACTTCCCTCTAAGACAAGAGATCTGGGGCCTGTGGATAGATTCAAGGAGTTTGTGAATTTTTTAAACATTTTGATAAGCACATTTCAATGATTTTTTTTATAATACTACTTATGTATTTAAAAACATCATGGAAAGAATTTCATAGGTTTCACCACACTGCAAAGGGTTCCTGAAATGGAAAAGGTAAAGAATCCCCACTGATAATGTAAATAGCTTGTGTGTACATGATTTCTTCCATGTTGTCTCTCCCAACAGAATGTGAACTGCTGGAGGTTGGGTTTCTTTGTAATTCCCTTTGTATTGGCACATATTGTTTTTGTCTTTTGTTAAAGAGAATCAATGACATCATAGGGTAAGGTCTTCATTTGTTTTCAAACTGGATTTAATAAAGGCAGAGTTGTACAAAGTCATCAGCAAAAGCAGTGTGATTGTTTCAAAAACCACATTTTTATAAGACTCATCTAGAAAAAAATAAACTTTTAAGTTCTTATTTCCATTTCACAATAAACCCATCTCATAATCTACCATTTACTTTTAAGAGAGTTGGTGCGGTCTAAAAGAATAGCACCTAACTGAGTTTTGGCTTTGACACTTCCTAGCCATGGGACTATGTTTTCTCTATAGATAAAATGATTAATACTATCTCTTCTGCCTGCTTCACAGTTATAGGGAATCTGAGAAGCAATGTATAAGAAACTAATAATTTGTACAATGATCATCAAATATAGCATGCAGTTTTAGGGATGGAGTAAACAGGGGAATAGGCAACTGAAATTATTTTAGATATCATAGCTTGTAACCTGATTCGTGCCTATTTTCCCTACATTTGTACAATTTATACCATAAAGAAAATGATACATTTGGAATTTGTAAGCAAAGGAGATGATGTAATGTATTTAAAAAATCTTAAAGTGCTATGTCAGTTACTATTACTCAAATTTATATTTACTTAATAGGTCAGATAATTTATATGGATGTTTTTCATACATACTACACCATACTTCCTGTTTCAGCTTATTAGTCATTATACTTCCCAATTATTAAGATTGTCTCAGCAAACTCAAGAGGTCATGAATTCTGTCTCACTAGGAATCTTTAAAAGCTGGACAACCATAATTTAGTTAACAAGTAGAGGATGTCCTGCTTCCTGTCTAAGCTCCAAGGCCATCAGTGAGCAGAGCAATCACAATGGAAAGGAGCTCATCTTCATTATCATCACTAATTACTGATCAGCTGCCCCAAAATCCAAAGCCACAGGAGTGGCAGTATCTTCCAGACCACTGGTTCCGCTTCAAAAGCCATGGAGATTAAGCTTGGCAATTGCTTCCACAGGTGCTACAGTCATAAGTACTGAAGACTCAAGAGAAAGTTTTTGTCACCAAAATCTTCTACAAAGAGGCAGTTTTAGCTGCACCCTAAAGACTTTTCCATCTGACTTGCACCAAAAGCCTCCTCTTTGTGTGATCTTTCCCATTAGAATGACAGCTCCATGAGAGTAGGGACATCTTTCTTTATTGGTGCCCCCTGGATTAGAGCACATCATAAGCACATGTGTTTTTCTTTCTTTCATTCATTCATTCATTCATTCATTCACTAGCTGCCTCTGAAGTACCTTGCAACTCTAAGATTCTGAGTGTTACCATGAAATGAAAAATAAATATTTTAAGCATATTGATAGTATTGGAGATTAGATTCCACTAGATTAGTCAATTACTTGAAGATGCAAATTCCAGTTGAATATAAACATTACATCCCTGCTTTGGAATTCCCATGGAAAAACTCCCAGAAAATATCTATTCTTGATGGAACCTTTATAATATTTGTATAATTAAGGATGTAAAATAACCACAAATTTTTAAGATATGTACTTCATATTTTTCATGATTCCTCAAAATCAGTCAACTCATGAATTAGCTAACACATTAAGCACATCTTATGTGGGAGACACTGTAGTAAGCCCATATTCTATATGTCAAGTAATATAATGTAGCTTGAGAACTAAAATATGGTTCCTATTATCACAAGAAAAAATTTTTGGATGTTCCACACCTACTAATATAACTTTCCATAAAATCATATGAAATTCATGACCTGATACTTCTTTTTCATGCTAAATACTAAAAATGTGAATCCTGATTCATTTAGGAATTAGATTCTATATAAGAAGGAAATTTTCTAAGAGAATCTATAAAAGTGGTAGATAGTACCTGTAATGGGGCAGTTAGGTGGTGCAGTGAATGGAGTACTGTACTTGTAGTCTGAAAGACCCAAGTGCAAATTCTGCCTCAGACACTTTTAACAGCTGTGTGACCCTAGACAAATCACTTAATCTTGTTTTGCCTTAGTTCTTCATCTGTAAAATGAGCTGAAAAAGAAAATGGCAAACCATTCCAGTATCTTTGCCAAGAAAACCACAAATGGGGTCAGCAAGAATCAGACATGACTGAAAAATGATTGAACAATAACCACCTGTGGCTGATAAAAAGGGAATTTAGTAATTCATTCTAGACCCAGTTGACACATTACTCTTCCTAAGACTTGACTCCCACTCTATCTGCCCTCTTTGCTCCTACATACATCTGCTGTTGCTATCATCTTCACCCTTATCTCAAGAGGTACTTTCACTCCTTGCCAAATTTAATCCCTCTAGTAATTTAAGAGATCTCACTCCAGGGTGGTCCCTCTGATATTTCCCCCTTTTATTTTTCATCTTTCTGTCTGGTGGCTCATGTCCTTCCTTAAAAACCTTCTACTCCTAATTACTGTCCTAGATCTTTCTGCTCTGTGTGGCTAAACTCCTTGGAAAGGCCATCAACAAGACATACTTACAGGTTCTCCTCTTTACATTTCCACTTCTGATTTCACCATTTCACTAAAACTGGTCTCTCCAAAATTACCAATGATTTAATTGACAAACCCAATGGCCTTTTTTTGGTCCTCCTCCCTGAGTGGCCTTTGACACGATTATCTTCTCATTCTTGCGATTCTCTCTAGGTTTGGGGGGACACCATTCTCTTCTGCTTGTTATCAACCTCCTGACTGCTCTTTCTCTTTTGGAGGATCCTCGTCCACATGACACCTCTAGGAGTCCCTCGGAGTTCTGTCCTGGGCCCTTTTCCTTTGCCCTCCCACTCCTATTCTCCCTGCTTGGTCACTTAGTGACCACAGATTTGTCATCTCTACACTCAAAGGTAGATGCTGAAATCTACTCACCCTGCCCTAATTTCTCGGCTGATCTCCAACCACTTTTCAGACATCTTGATCTAGATGTCCTGTAGCCATCTAAAATTATGTCAAAAATTGAACTGATTATCTTCTCCCACCTATCTTCCTTATTTCTGTAGAGGGCAACATCCTCCCAGTCCCTCAGGCTGACAACCTAGGAGTCATCCCCAACTTCCCTCACCAGTCATATCTAATCTATTACCAAGGATTTTACTTTTGCAAAATCTCAAATATGACCCCTCTCTCCTCTGACACTTGTCCCTCCTTAATCACATCAGGCCTCGATTATTACTAGCATGTGGTGCCCGACTCAAGTCTCTCCCCACTGCAATCAATCCTCCAGTCACTGGAGTAATTTTCCTGAAGCACAGGTCTCCTATGTCGGACTTCTACTCAATAAACAATCATAGTTCCCTCTTGCCTCTAGAATCAAATACCATTCTGGTCTTCCTTTGCCTTACTCCAAACCATGTACTCTCTGATCGTGACACTGGCTTCCCTAAGACATTCCACTGACCAGTTTGAGACATTTTCTCTGGCTGGCCCCCATGCCTTGTCGACCCACTGGCTTCCTTCAAATTCCAACTAAAACTTTATCTTCCACAGTAAGCCTTTCCCAATTCCTCTTAATTCTAATGTTTTCCTTCTATTTATTCTGAAGCTTGTTTGCACATTTTAATTAACTTATCTTCCCCATTAGATTGCAAGCACCTCCAAAGGAGGAACTCTTTTGCCATATTGTATTCCAGAGCTAAATGTTTCCTGACTCAGATAGCAATCAATGATTTCACAGCCAATCTAGCTACTTTGTGTATAGGGCTAATCGCTGTCATTTCACTTCTTATAATCCTTCACTATGATCTTTTGAAAACAAAGTTTAAAATTCTATTAACATAGACAATTAAGGCCTTCACAATGTAGTACCAATATACCTTTTCTAAAGGTTTCATCCCATCTCTGGAACACTATAATCCAGTCAAAGTGGATTATTTTCTTTTGAATACATTTTTTCATTTATTTATTTTCTAGTACTGATTATTGTGTATTCCACAAGAATGGCAAGCATTTGCTGTGGAATATTCAACATAACAAAACCTAGAGTTTGTTATTGTTTTTTAATAAGCCCTCCCTCCTATGCAGCCAATAATACTTTAATCTTTTTTTTTTGTAATGAAAATTAAATATATTTGGACTTTCCCATCTTCTTGGAGAGTCTGAGTATGCCTTAAAAAAAAAAAAAAAAGATAAGCTGGTTAAAACACAGAAGCATGAGGATATACTCATTAGTAAGCTCAATAAGGAACCAAATTTCAGATGTGCTGAACGATTGGGAATTTTTTTGTTCCAAACTATGATTTCATCTGTGTGGGTAACTCCTGTTGTGGAAAATACCTCCCTCAATGCAGATGAATCAACAAACACTTATTAGGAACTTACTTTTGTGCCATGCACTGAGGCCAGAAAGACAAAAATGAAAGAATCCCCCTAAAAGAACATACAATCTACTGGGGAAATCAAGGTTCACAGATAAGAATATAGAGAATATGTGCAAAGTAAATGCATAATGATTGGGAGAAAGAACACTAAAAACTGGGAAACTCATAGAAAATCACATCCTGAAAGAAACTGGGGACTTGAAAAGATGGAGATGAGGAAGAAAAGCAGTCAAGGCAGGAGTAACAGATTGAAAAGAGGTCTGGTGACAGATGATTTACTGAAAAGTAGGTCAGTTTATGGGAAGTCAAGTATCATTCTGTAAAGATGTGCTGAAGGCAGAAAAGAAGGGCTCTAAAGCAAGGCTTCCTAAATTGTGGGTTCCAAGCCCACATTAAGTCATGTAAACTATATCTGGGGGTTGCAAAATTGTGACCTGTTTTATATACCTAGTCATATAACAATTTCTCGGGCAAAAAGGGATCATGAGTAGAGTTTAAAATGCCCTGCTCTAAAGGACACCAGAGGGTCTATTTGGCGCTAACAGCAGTGGAAAGTCACTCTGGTTTCTTGAGTTGCAAAGATATAGTCAAAGCCATTTGGGGCAGATATAGTGGAAGGAGAAGAGTTTGGAGAAGGGGAACCAATTAGGAAGCTAGTACAAAAGTTCCAGTGAGAGGTGACAAGGGCCTCAAATAAGCTGGTTGTAGTGTGAGTAGAACC
Organism: Myrmecobius fasciatus; assembly: GCA_023553655.1. NCBI lineage: Eukaryota > Metazoa > Chordata > Mammalia > Dasyuromorphia > Myrmecobiidae > Myrmecobius > Myrmecobius fasciatus. Next base: position 627,432 of record JAJPUD010000110.1, read on the forward strand.
AACAGGCTTTTTTGTTTTGTTTTGTTTTTTTTCAATATAAAGCTTTTTATTTACAAAACATATGAGTGATTTTTCAACATTGACCTTTGCAAAAAACTTTTTTTTCCCCAAGTTTTTCCCCTCTTTCCCCCCACCCCCCACCCCTAGATGACAGGTAATCTAATACATGCTAAATAGGATAAATTATATCACAAATACAATACGTGTATACATATCTATACAGTTATCTTACTGCACAAGAAACATCAGATCTAGAAAGAGAAGGAGAACAAACAACCTAAGAAGGAAAACAAAATGCATGGAAATATTCACAGAAAGCATTAAAATGCTGTGTTGTGGTTCACACTCAGGTCCCACAGGCCTCTCTCTGGATGTATATGACTATCTTCATCGCTGAACAACTGGTGAACCAACAGGCTTTTTAAGAGATGTTGAGCATCAACAAAACTTGGCAACTGACTGAATGTGAAGAGATGGGGGTGACAGATGGGCTGAATACAGATGAGTGAAGAGCTGAGAATGACTTCTAGACTGAAATTCTGGACTAGAGGAATGGTAATATTTTCCATAGAAATAAGGAAGTGAAGAAGAGAGTTGGGCTTTAAGAAAAAAAGATAAATTTATTTTAGAAATGAGTTTGAGATGTATATGTGACATTATGTTTGAAACATACTAAGCAAGTAGATTTTAGAGTGACACTCAGGAGAGTTTCACATAACTTAATAATCTTCAAAAGTTGTCTGGCTCAGAAAAAGAGATTAAGAGTCTTAGCCTAGGTCAAACAATTAATACATGTCAGAGGTAAGATCTGAACCCAACCCTGAGATCAACCCTGGCCCTCTATCTATGATTTTTAGATTACTTGATTTTTAGTTTACTTCATGAAAATCAAAGTAGAAGAGAGTTACAGAATGAGATGACAAAAGCAACAGTAATATCTACTTCAGAAAAACAAGAAAAAAAATTCTTCCTAAATCTTTTCAATTATAACTACTGTAAGTTTGAATAGGAGATAAAGAATGCTTACTATTATTTGATTCACAGATCAGCTAATTTAAATGCTCCTCATTTTAAGAAAGATAATCCCAAACACTGCTACACAGAATAGAGTAAAAATAAAAGTAGCCAAAAGTTATTCTATTTACTAACAAAATGAACAACATACAAGGGACTTAATAATTTAACAAGAATATATCAAATGGAAGCTTTCATTGGTCAAAGTAACACACATTCTTCAAAAAATTTTAGTAAATGAAAAGGATTTTGCTTTCAAAAAACCTATTAATTACCAGCAATCAGCCTGGTAGAATGCCCCCAAACTACAGTTGACTAGGAAGCTTCATGCTTCTCTCTACATAATAATTTTGCTGCTTGTGTGTTCTTTTCAATGAATTAAAATAACATAGTTGTATACCTCTATTGTGGACAGCCCCCCCCTCCACCTCCTTCACAGCAATTTTGTTAGTATGTATGTGCTCTGTCCCTGATAGAGCTTATTAAATCACTTGCTCACAATTTAAATGGAAAAAAAAATATTTTCAACACATTCAGAATGCTTAAAGACCTTGGATTTCAGGAACTGCTATATGCTAGAGAAAGATAAAAGAAGAGTGAACATAATTCTCCAGGGACCGTAGTAGGAACTGCATTTTAAAACACTTGATTTTCTAAAAAAGGTTTCTTAAAATCAAAGAATACATTATAATTGCAAGTTTTCTTTTTTTTTATTCTGAAAAGGAAGAGAAATATGGTATCATAATTTGAAAAATATTAGCAACACACCAAAAATAACTACATCTGGGTTGAGAATATTTATAGATTAGTGATTGAGTAATTTATTATTCTCTTTTCCACACCTATTTATTCATTCCTTAATATGGATCCTTAATGTGGGAAAGCAGCATTCAATTGTTTTGTTTCATTTTAAAGTAATGAATAGTATTCTTAAAATGAACAATAATCTACTAAATTTTAACAATCTTAACAAATCCTAAATGCTTTATTACATTTAAGGTGTCATGTATAAGGGTAGTAAAAATAGCCATGAACATGAAAATTTTAAAGTTTTCAATCAATAAAACTATGGCATTAGAGTCAATGAATTGGTTTTAAGTTGTGATTTTACTAAAAGGTAGAGGCACCATCCCTCTGTTGTCCATTCATTTTCTTATTCCCCAACCGTTTTTTTCTCTTTTGTCATTTTGTTTCATTCTATAATACCTGGCTTTGATCTCACACAGGTGAAAGATAAAGCTAGGTCTGGATGTTCCAAGTCAGTTACATTGAGCTAGGTCAGATGCAAAGAATAAAGCAAAGTTGAAACTTGTGGAAGGCTGAGGTCAGTTTTTCCACTGTATTTCAAGTACATTTTTATTGAACATAATCAGTTCTTAAAGCAAATAGGCCTCATGACTTAGTACTAATAGTTGTTTTCTCCCTGGTAGCTGTGGGATGTTTTGGGGATTCAGTCTTTATGGACTCTAACAACATTTTGATCGTTTCACTTGTTGATCCTTTCCCTGGCTTCTTGGCTTTGGATTTGTTCGATGTACATGGTAGCAGCAGGGCTGCCAGCCCCCAAGGCTGGGTACTTGGTTTTGAAGATTGATTTTTTTTCTCTTGTAAAATCCAAGCGCTTTCTCTGGCCAGATGTACAAATCTTTCCAGCTGACTTTCATTAACATTTCTGCTGACGTTAAGGGAGAGTTCAAAGGGATTTTGAATGTATATAGGAGAGGAGTCAGGCTTGTTTTGTTCCTTTCCCTGTAAGTATTTTTTTAAAGAAAAAAAAAATACCTATATGGAGTGCTTAAAAAAACAAGATTTTGTTTAACTTAATAAATGCATTAATAATGAACATATTCCAGTGGTGGCTATATTAAATGCAGAATTTGTTGCATGGAGAAAATTACTGGATGAAAACTCGTATACTTTTATGGAAATTATCCTTTTTGGAGAATAACAAATTATGCTTATGAGGATGATAGTAATACCTCTGAAGGGTTCCAGGAATCAATCAATGAGTAAAAGAAGTCACAAAAATTATAAAAATCTACTTGGCATGCCATAGTTGAGAAGGAAGAAAAAAGTAAATATTAGGAGGTAACATTCTTGTTAATAGGCAAAAACTCTTATCTATGAAGGATAGCTAATAGAAACATACCTATTAACCTGAACCCCATCGAGCACACTCAAAAATGCACAAATAATGAGAATTAATAGTACCATGCATGGTGCTTATGCATGATTATGACAATAGGGCCAACTATTTTCTTTAGTCCTATTGCTGGGGTCTAGGCTGCCATGACTGTCTGTATCCTCAAGGGACCAGAGAAAAAGAAGCATGTATGTTTAAATGTGGGTGTCCGGTAATATGCTTTCATGGTTTCTGACAAAGTTCCTTTAAGTAGAAAATGGGTTAGAAAATAAAAGGCAAAATAAAAAAGAGTAGAGAGGCACTAAAGAAAGAGTTTGGGTAGGTATTTGTTTGTCTGTTGAATCAATATTCTATTCAATGTTCTTATTTTGGTCTGGGCCTGGAATTTCTTCAGTATAGAGAACTTCTAGCATGAAAATTCTCTCCATCAATGCAGGTGAGCAACTGTTTTTAACTTTCAGTCTTAGGGATCTGTCCTTGGTCAAATGGCTAATTTGTATCAGAGGCCAGACTTAACACAAGTCTTCCTTTTCTAAAACTGGTCATTTGCCTACTTACCATGCTGTGTTTCTTTATTGTCTCTCATAAGATCTCCAAATAAATTCTAATTAGAAAGAGTAAACTCCCTACTAGAAAGACACCTAACCAGAATGAAGAATAAGTTTTACAACCATCTCAAATTAATTTAGTTCCCTAAATAATCAAAAGGGTTTGGGTCTCATCCACAGCCAACCCTAATTTGCTTAAGATTTTTCCTTCTTTTCTTATAATTATTTATATATCACAAATTTACTTCTCCAATGAAGTCTCACTATAAACAATACAAAGGGATATCCCCAAAACAATTTTCTTATATAAGAACAATTTCAATAATGTAGGTAAAATAAGAAAATGCTGTTACATGTGTAGAGAACTATAACATTACATAAAAAACTGGATTTCCCAACCAATTTTTCAGGGACATGTCTATATTGTGTATTGAGACATATAATGCTTCAACAACTGAAGCTAGAATAGATAAAATCATCAATCATAAAGGAATGATGCATATACTTACCTTACGAATATTTATAGAATTCTTATTAAAAGGAAAATTTCCAAAATATTCAAAAAACTGACAAAGTAAGGTATCTGGAAGAAAAAACAGAATAACTGCCTCAGTTAAAGAAGTAACTAAATAACCTAGTACACAGGCCTCCCCACTATTGCTTTAGGCTCTCCTTAACACTTAACTATTCCCCGTTGGTGCCTACCCTGCCTATAGACCCTGTGACTCCTCTCCAACTCTCCTTTACTTCCCCTTTCAGAAAGTGAATGTCAATGCCTCCAGTTCCCTAAACTGCTCTATCATAATGCAGTAGTTTCCAACTCCACTGATCGTTTCTTTCTGACCTCTCTTTGCCAGCCATCTCCTCCCTCACACACTTTCCTGCTTTTGCTTCCATGCTATATCAGTACTTATCTCCTTTTCTCAACTCCACCTTCTTTGCTAAGTCAATCTCCAGAGTCTCTCTAGGACAGTCTTCCCTCACCTTCTTTGATGTCAATGTCCAGAGCCATCACTCTAGTCCAAGCCCTTACAACTAGACCTGTGTCCTCTTGTCCTCTCCAAGGGAGGCAGCAGGGAGGTGGGCAAGAGCTTCTGTCTGCCACTTTTTAACTGAGCAATCCTGACAAGTCATTTCATGTGCCTGGACCTCAGCCTGCTCCCATCGAAAATGCTCTAGCTGGACTGGATAGCTTTTTAGAACCTTCCCTGTTTTAAAGCTATAATTCTATTTTTCACCCTGACACTCAAAATTCAATAATGGCTCCCCAGTGTCAATCAGATGAAAGTCAAACTCCTTACTCTGGCATTCAAAGCCCTTCATGATTTTGCCCTAACCAGCCTTTCCCCATTATTTTACCACTTAAAGCTGCCCTTATTTCACATCCAATGACTTCTTGGTCCCTGGAATAGTTTCTCCACTTTGTTCACACTATTTCCTTCAACTGGAATAGCCTCACTGCCAACCCAACTCCATCTATCCAAAGTCTCCTTCTTTCAGGTCTTCTAAGAAGCCTCCTCTGATCCCCTGGGCAGAAATCTCTTCTTTTTTTGTACTCCCAAAGTACTCTGCTCAAAGCTCTCATTGAAATTTAACATTCTACCTTGATTACCATTTTTCTATATGTACATTTTACCTCCCCCACTAGGTGCAAGCTTCCTATGAGTAATTTCTTGTTTATCCTTTGATTTTCTGTGTTTGTTCCCATCTCCTCCAAAAAATTTGTCCCCTCTGTTATCTGTAGTCTATCACTTATCTTCAATCTCTCCCTGTCTACTGGCTTCTTCCCTGGCTGCCTACAAACATGCCCATGTTTCCCTATCTCCTCTGAAAACCTCACTTGACCCTTCCATTATTGCTATCATTTTATCTCTTCTGCTTTCTGTGGCTTAAAAAGTGGAGAAGGTCCTCTACAACAGGTGCCTTTCTTTCTACTCTCTTCTTAACCCCTTCCAACCTACTTCCCAATCTCATCATTCCTTCAAACTGCTCTCCCCAAAGTTACAGTGGCCTCCTAAACTGCCAAATCCTCATTCTCCTTGACCTCTCCATTGCCTCTGACACTACTGATCACTCTCTTTTCTCTAATTTATCTCCTCCTCTCTCTCCTTCTTAATTTCCTTTACTAGATCTTCATTCAGGTCATACCCACTAATTGTAAGGGTCCTAAAAGGCTCTCTTTCTTTCCTCCTCCCTCCCTTCTCCCTCCACTTGGTGATCTCAATTTACTCCTATGCACTTAATTATCATCTCTATGGTGAAAGGTATCTCAAAGATTTGAGAATCTACCCTGACTTCTCTGCTGACCTCCAACTGCTTCTCAGACATCTTGAAGTGAACATCCAGCAGACATCTTAAAACTCAATGTGTCCAAAATGTACTCATTCTCTTTCCTCTTGAACTCTTCCCCATTCTAAACTTTTCAACCCAAGAATCATCCTCAACTTATACTCTCATCCTCCAACATCCAATCTCTTGACAAAATCTGTCGATTTTCTCCTGTTTGCATCAAGTCTCTCTTCAATCCATCCTCCATTTAGTCATCAGTGTTTTTCCTAAAGCACAGTGGTCTCAGTGCTGTTTTAATAACAGGACACTCCCATTTCTCAGCCCTAAGAATTTTCTCTAGTAGTCCTCCATTCTTGGAATGTTCTCCCTCCTCATATCTACCTACTGACTTTGTTCAAGTCTCAACTTAAAATCCTACTTTCTACAGAAAGCCTTTCCCAACCCCTCCTAATTCTAGTGCCTTCCCTCTTAATTATTTCCTATTTATCCTGTATACAATTTGTTTGTATATATTGCTTAAAAGATGCCTCCTCTAGTAGACTGTGAACTCCTTGAGAGCAAGGAAAGTGTTTTGCCTCTTTTTGCACAGTGCCTGATACATAGCTGGTGCTTAATACAGAATTACTGATGACTGTTGTTGACCATTTAATTCATAAGCGCTCAATAAATATTCAGTGGATAAAGCAACAAAACATCAAGTTCTTTTTTTGAAAATATCTACTTTACTGCTTACCTACTGTTTCTGTGTTTTCTGAAGGTTTAATTCTGTCCAAGTTACTAACAAATGTGCAGTCATTGCCATCTATTACACACTTGTCTCTTGCCTCTAAAAAACAGGCAAAAGTGAAATAATTAGGGAAAGTTGAAAAAGACCTGTGATTTGTATCAATCAAAATAAATATAAGAAGTGAATGCCTTTTGTTATTAATAACCTGAACATTTGAAAATAAGGTTTGTGTTTATCAATTTACTTCTTTATCGACTCATTTCTGAATGGTAAGGCTTTTTTTTTAAAAATAATTTTTTTTTCCAATTACACATAAAGAATTTAACATTTTCACAATATTTTGAGTTCCAAATTTTTCTCCCCCCTGCCCCCTTCCCCCTCCCCAAGATAGCAAGTGCAATCATGGAAATATATTTCCACCCTACTTACATTGTGATACAAGAAACAGAAAAAAAGGGAAAAGCCACAAGGAAAAAACAAAACAAAAATGAAAATAATATACATTGATCTGCATTCAGACTCCATAGTTCTTCTTCTGAATGTGCACAGTAGTTTCCATCATGAGTCTTTAGACTCATGGATTGGGGGCAGCTAGATGGCATAGTGAATAAAGTATCAGCCCCTGAAGTCAGAAGGACCCAAGTTCAAATTTGACCTCAAACCCTTAATACTTACTAGCTGTGTGACCCTGGGCAAGTCACTAAACCCCAATTGCGCCACCAAAAAAAAAAAAAAAAAAGAATTCTTTTGGATTATTGTATTGCTGAGAAGAGCTAAGTCAATTATAGCTGATTACTGCAGTATTATCAGTCTATGTACTATGTTCTCCTGGTTCTATTTATTTCACTCAGCATCAGTTCATTTAAGTCCTTCCAGATTTTTCATGAAATCCACCAGTTCATCATTTCTTATATCACAACAGTATTCCATTATATTCTTATATTGCAACTTGTTCAACTATTCCCCAAATGATGGGGATTCCCTCAATGTCTAATTCTTTTCTCTCACAAAAAGAGTTGCTTTAATTATTTTTGTACATGTAGGTCACACAAATCATTTGTTCTCCTGCCTATGAGTAGGGACAATGTAAATATATCTTCAAGTTCAGATTCATAAGATAGTAATAGCAAATGGTTATCTGGTTAATAAAAAAAATTAGAGAGAAAAAAAAAAAAAAGAAAAAAATCTTCAGTTCTTACCTGCTAGATTTTTTAGATAATCTAGAGAAGGAATGACTGGAGGAGATCTTTTCTGAAGAAAAAAGATGACCATGAGTGTAAGGGAGAAATTCGTTAGCCAAGCACCAGGAATACTACTTGTCAATGAGTGCTTCCGGGCCCAGTATCGTACACTGAAGACCAGAGCTTTTACTCGAGAATCCAGAGAGCCATATATATACAGAAGTTCTGAACTTTTCAAGGCAATCCTAAATGAAAGCACAAACATTTTTTTTAAAAGTTTCAACTATTAGAACTTTTAGAGTTCTGTAAGCCAAAATTTTCTATTTAATTGAAAATCCATATCTAAATAATTTAACGAAGTCTACATACAATTAGATAATCATATCAATCACTAAACAAGCATTTATTAGGCATCTAAGTTTCCAGGAACCGTGCAAGACTCTACACAGACAAGTACTAAGAATGAAAGAATCTCTATTTAAAATTAGCTCATATTTGTATATGAGACAAGTATACCCATTAATATATACAGCATAAATATAAAGTTAATAAAAACAAAATAATCAAATAAAAGCTATATGGAAGAGAAGGTACTTGCTAAGCAATGAGAAAAGGATTCATGGAGAAAGTTGTGCTTAAAGCACATTATTGTGCTTTAAGGAAGGGAAGGAGTCTGGGAGATACAGGTAAACAGGGAATACATTTCAGGCATGTTGGGATGACTAGTATAAAGACCAAGAGAAAGGAGAAAAAGCATCATGTGTGAGAAATGAAAGGAAAGCCAGGTTATCTGGACATATCTAATGGAGTGCTTAACAGTACAGGTTATAAGTGGATATAAAATTTAAATGGAGGAATTTATATTTACCCTAGATTCAATAGGAAGTTATTGAAGTTGATGCAAGAGGAAAGTGAAAGTCAGATCTGAACTAAAGGAAAATTGCTACTGCTATAAAAGGAACTGCAGTTATAAGAAACATAAGATCGGAGGATCAATAGTAGACCACTGTAATAGTTTAGGCCAGAATAACAATTAAGGTAATGCTTTTGGTGCATAAGAGAGCTGGATGAGATGCTACAAAAGAAGGCATATAAAAAGTAGATACTTGGAGTAAGGGAGAATTTGAGTCCAATATGTTAAGATCAAGAACCTGAGATCCTGAAAGACTAGTGGCCTTCTACAGTTTCGAAAAACGGAGGTTTTTGAGGGATAAAGATAATGAGCTCGGTTTTGCATATGGTGAGTTTAACATGTCTCTAAGACATCAGTACAATATTTCAAATTAGATTGAAGTACCATATTTCATGGAATTATCTCAAGCAAAAACAAGACATTTGATGATAAATGATTAAATAGCAAAACAATATTAATTGATGGAAATATTAAGGATTTTTGTACTCAACATTAAACACTAAATTAACTCAAGTATTTTGACATGACATTATAATTCATTATTTTGAATATTCCCTCCAATGGCTTTAAAGATATTCATTCTTTAACTCAAGGTTATTAGAAAGTATGCCTAATTTTATGTCACACATTTAGTCTAATGGTTACCAATTACTACACTTCATAAACTGAATGGCTCTTCTATCTATGTAGTACTGTTTTCCAACTATTTGCAGATGCTGTTATAATTAATAGCATACAAATTCATTTCAAAACATTACTGAATTCAAAGTAATTTTTATCACTATATATTTCTTTAATCAATGGATGCTAATAACAGCACTTATACTATTCCAAGAGTTCTTAAAGTTTTTTAATGTCAGAAAGATTATCTTCATATAAGAAAAAATTGAAAAGCACCTATTGTTGGGACAGCTAGGTGGTGCAGTGGATAGAGCACCAGCTCTGAAGTCAGGAAGACCTGAGTTCAAATGTGATCTCAGACACAACATTCCCTAGCTGTGTGACTCTGGGCAAGTCACTTAACCTCAATTGCCTCAGCAAAAAGAAAAAAAAAAAAAAAAAAAAGAAAGAGAGAGAAAGAGAGAGAAAGAAAGAAAAGCACCTATTGTCTTCAGAGAAACAAATAAGGGTGAAAAACTGAGACACACCCTTCTTATTGAATAGCACTAAATGTTTTAATAACTTTTGATGTAGTTTCTAAACAAAATAAAAATCCAATAAGCCAAATATTTACAGGAAAAACTAAGCTACTGAAGAAGTTTCATGGCCTTTTCTATTTAATAAAATAAAATTCAACCAAAGGCCAAATTCTATCTAAAGTAGGGATGATACATTTTTCAGTAGAATAACATTCCTAAAACAAATTTTTAAAAAACTTATACCCAAAAGGGAAAGAATAATTTACAAGTAAACCTAAGTGTGCTTGGATTATATTTTAAGCCCTACACATCAAAAATAATAATAATACTCTGAAGATTTGGGGGAAAAAAATTCTGGTTTAGCAGAAAACTCCAAGATTATGAAATACATTCATTTTACTTGAAGGTTACCAAGTAAGAAATCCATATTAAGTTTACTGATTAAATCTTATTTCAGGGAATCTGCCAATTATTTTCAACAAAAAACCCACAATCTCCCCTCCCCCAATTTCAAAGAATTATTCTACTCTGGATTTTCTCAAGCTATCAGTCATCTTAATTACATTTACATATAACTGATGAATAAAGTGAAATGAAAATAAAACTGAAACATATCCATGACAGTAAGATGCAAAAAATGAAGCTAATATCAATTTTACTTACTGAGAACTGTTGCAAAGAATTCTTTGTATGAAAACACTTGTCTTTTTTTTTTTTTTAACCAAAATGGTTTATAGATTTTTTAGTATATGAAATTTAGGCTAATAAAATGGAAACATGTTGGATACATTTCAATATGCCTCAAGAACAAAAGCCACCTAAATTGGTAATTGTATAATCTGACCTAAAACTGCAAAAAAAGATACAAACATCTACTTGGTACAAATGACTGGACTTATAAGCAACAGAGGAATGAAAAAACTAGCTGTTTTTTTTTTTTCAAGTCATCATTTGATGACTTGAAGGTAAATACTATAGATTCCTTCTATACCCTTTTGTCAAATTGTATTAGTAAGAACAAGAAGTGCCCCCCTTCACAATAATAAGTATTATTTTTTTTTCAATGTTTTATTCTGCCTAATGTTTTAACAAAGAGCTAGATCATAAATTATAACATATGAGCTTTAGGAACATCAAATAAGTGATAAAAAACTAAAAACATGTAATATATAATAATGAAATTACTAATGTTCAAATATGTAAAATGACAAATTCTGGAAAACGTACCTATTGTTAGCAGTCAAATCACACTGAAAACCAGAAGCCTGATGAGAGAATCTCACCAATGGACAGCGAGCATGCAATATCTTCTGTACACTGACACAACCTGGGCCAAAATTGTCCAGGCATTCTCCAATCACAGTCAGAATCTTCTGTGTTGCCCATCTTTCAGAAGGGACAGTTTTCACCTGATATTCCGTTAAAAATAATCCTTCTGTCTAACAAAAATATATATGCAAACATTAGTTGCTTTTTTAAAAGGCCATTTGCAACTTTTTGAAAAGATTGAGTCTTTTATGAAAAAACTTACATAATAAAATTCAACATTTTTAATGCAGTTAGAATTTTAAAATAAAAATATTTTAAAATCCAATTTCCCAAGTTTATAAAATACTAGTAAAGTGAATAAAAGTTTACCTTTTAGTTAACGTAGCATCCATGCAATATCATATACTTTAGATAGTATGCATCGCCATTACACCACAAGCTCTTTTATATATGGGTTATTAAAATTCAAACCCATATCAACACCCCCAATATGTAACTCAAAACCCCAATTACATGGTATTTTTTCTACTGATTTAGTTTAACAGCAGTTTTTGATTTGCTTCAAGTTCTTTATTCAAAGAGAGAAAAAAGGGTTGTTACTACTTTTTAGAAAACTTCCACAATTCAACTGCCCCCTACTTTAAGATATTTTTGTAATTTCCCTAAGTTTTTTTTCTATTATCATTTTGACATATAGAAGGGAGAACTGCTTTTCTAGAGGGAGGGAGGGAGGGAGGAAGGAAGGAAGGAAGGAAGGAAGGAAGGAAGGAAGGAAGGAAGG
>JAJPUD010000110.1:639445-657188 GCA_023553655.1 Myrmecobius fasciatus
GGAAGGAAGGAAGGAAGGAAGGAAGGAAGGAAGGAAGGAAGGAAGGAGCTCACAATCTGATGGAGGAGACAACATGCAACAAATATGTACAAAACTATATGCAGGATAATTAGAAAATAATTAATAGAGGAAAGGAACTAGGATTAAAAGGATTACACAAGGATTCTGGTAGAAGGAAGGATTTTAGTTATCATGGATAAGAAAGATAATATCTCAAGATAGGATATAAGATTTAATTCGATAAGAAAATTCTACTAACAAAGTTAAGTAGAGTAGCTGCTCTGCCAAAGTCTAAGTTTTAAAGATGGTCTGGGCTCCAAAAATATTAAACAACTTGAGTCAAAAGCAGGACTTGAACACAGAATTGAGGCCAGTTTGATGTCAACCACACCATGCTGCCTTTCCTGTTCACTCACTGTCACTACTCTACTTGTGGGAAGAATATCAAATGTGGCACTAAGGTTGAAAAAGCAGGGTTTTGGCCTATCATATAAGGTCTCTCTAAATCTATCCCTATTTGAGAGAGAAAATTCACGAGAGTAATTAAGCAATTTCCCCAAAATACCAGATCTAACTAGGGTCAGACCTGGAATGAAAAGCCCAGATTCGTATATTACTGTAATACTTTATGTTATTTCCCAATACCTCTTTGGTTATTCCTAACTAATAATACCAGTATCATAAATGAAGGACCGTTGTAAGTGACTTCTTTTCTCTATTTTCTACTTTGAAAATAACAGTCATTCTTTAGGCAATGGAAACTCCAAACACCGTTACAAAATAAATGGTTTAAAAATATAAAGAAGATGAAACCAAATCTATTAATGCAAAAAAGCAACAACAAATTCTGTACTTATAGAAACAGTGAGATATCATTCAATGATTTTGTTGGGGATGTTGGATTTCCATAAAATAAAATTCTGTGAGGACTGTTAATCTCCTTTTTGTAGTGGCACCCCAATACTAATAAGACCTGGTACATAGTGAGGGCTTAATAAATGCTTGTTAATTGAATGAGTAAATTCATACTTAAGCTAGAAATTAGACTGTAGGCTTTCTGAGACGTGTTCTAATTTGAAGATTGTGTGATTATATTAATATTACTTAAAACAACAAGCTTCTATTTGGCACTAGATATACAAAAGCAAGAAAAAAACATGATTCCTTTCTCCCAATATGCAATTAACTATACATATGATACACACAATATCAGTGAAAGGTAACTTTAGAACAAAAGGAAGGAGGAAAAAGAGGGAAACTATTTGGAAATACTTTTTATAAATGGTGGCTTTTGAGTTAAGAGAGAGAGAGAGAAACTAAAAGGCAGAGGTGAAGGAGAACATTCCAGCCATCAAGAACAGCTAGTTTAAGGGAATGGATTCAGAAGAGAATACCCTATGCAAAGATAGCTAGCAAATTAGTACACATGGGTTGTAGAATGAGGGGAGGGATGTAGAAAATAAAAAGATTAGAAAGATAGAAGGAAACCATATTTGGAGGGCTTTAAACACCCAAATAAGTGTTTACATTTGATCCTGGAAGGGAGGCATTGGAGTTTACTGAATTGGTTTGGGAGTAGGGGGAGAGAAACATGTGATTTAGGAAACTCGATTTCCTAATAAGAGGGACAGGTCCCAAGAAAGACAACAATTAAAGGATATTACAATAGTGTAGGTGGGAAAAAAATGTTGGCTTGTACTAGGGTGGTAGCTCTGTGACTGGAAAGAAGATATATGCAAGAGATGTGAACGCAGAAATGACAACATCTGATAATGGATTGGAGATGAGGGGTGACCGTGGACAAAGAATTTAGGCTGATACTGAATCTGCAAGCCAGGTTAGGCAGAGGATAGGGTGTGAGGAGGAAAAGTAACAGGCTCTCTTTTGGACATGGTAAATTTCAATCATCAATAACTAAACCCATAAATCATCTTTACATTTAAGGATTCTGATAAAGGCCTCATTTCTAAAATATATAGAGAATTGTCTCATATTTATAAGAATTCAAGCCATTCTCCAATCAATAAATAGTCAAAGGATATGAACAGACAATTTTCAGATGATGAAATTAAAACTATTTCTAGTCATATGAAAAGGTGCTCCAAATCACTATTGATCAGAGAAATGCAAATTAAGACAACTCTGAGGTACCACTACACACCTGTCAAATTGGCTAAAACGATAGGAAAAGATAATGATGAATGTTGGAGGGGATGTGGGAAAGCTGGGACACTGATACATTGTTGGTGGAACTGTGAACAAATCATTCTGGAGAGCAATTTGGAATTATGCTCAAAAAGTTCTCAAACTGTGCATACCCTTTGACCCAGCAGTGTTTCTATTGAGCCTATATGCCAAAGAAATCATAAAGGAAGGAAAGGGCCTCACATGTGCAAGAATGTCTGTGGCAACCCTTTTTGTAGTGGCTAGAAACTGGAAACTGAATGGATGCCCTTCAACTGGAGAATGGCTGAATAAATTATGGTATATGAATGCTATGGAATATTATTGTTCTGTAAGAAACGACCAGCAGGATGATTTCAGAGAGGCCTGGAGACTCTTACGTGAACTGATACTGAGTGAAATCAGCAGAACCAGGAGATCATTATACACGGCAACAACAATACTTTATGATGATCAGTTCTGATGGACATGGCTCTCTTCAACAATGAAATGTTTCAGACCAGTTCCAATTGTTCAGTGAAGATAGCCATATACACCCAGAGAGAGATGAAATGTGGACCACAACATAACATTTTCATGCTCTCTATTGATGTTTGCTTGCATTGTTTCCTTCCTCTGATTTTTTTTCTTGTAGATACGATTTTTCTTGCACAAAAATGATGTGTGGAAATATGTATACATATATTCGATCTGTCAAGTATTTTAATATAATTAACATGTAGTGGATATCCTGCCATCTAGGGAAGGGGTGGGGAGTGGGGGGGGGAATTTGTAACAGAAAATTTTGTAAGGGTTAATGTTGAAGAATTACCCATACATATGTTTTGCAAATAAAAAGTTTTAATAATAAATAAATAAACCCATGTGAAATAATAAAATCACAACAGTTTAGACATTATACCATATAACAAAGAGAAAGAGAAGAGGGACTTAGAACAGAACCTTGAGGGGACACCCTGTCAGTAAGCATGACCCAGATAAAGATCCAAACAAGGAGTTTGAAAAGGAACAATCAGACAAGTAAAGATGAACCAGGAGAGAATCACGTCAGGAAAACTTGCAGAGAAGAGATTATTCAGGAGGAAAGGATTTTCAACCACAACATATGGTACAGATAGGTTAAAAAGGATGAGCAGTTAGAAAAAAACATTAAATCTGAAAGGAGCAATTTCAGTTAAATGATAAGATCAGAAGCCAGATTGAAGAGGGTTCATAAATGAGCAAAAGGGAATAGAAATACCTAAAATAAACAGAAAAGAAGGAGAGATATAAGAACAAGAATGGCAAGATCAAATGAGAATATTTTATGATAGGGGAGACATAAGTGTGCAAAACAGATATGTAATGAATGTAAATGTAAATGTAAAAATATAAAAAAAAAAAAGAATGTAAAAAAAAAGGAGGGTTAGAGTATGAACTTCATTTTTGGTTGGGAGAAGTCTTAGTAGGCTTTTTATAGAATTACTCTAACTTCTGAAATGTGACTCCATTTACTTGTGATAGGCTTCCTACTTCATAATCAATTAACTCCTTGCTTGTCTCCTCCTAAAGACTCATTGAAAGTTTTTACATATAGAGAAAGCTTTCAAAATGTTAGTTAATTTAAACTGGTTCATTTCCCTTTGTTAATTTATTAATTTTAAAAATAATTATAACAGCATAAAAAGACAGATTCACACTTACCTTTGTAGCACTGTTTCCTCCAATGTCATCCAGGTCCAAAAACATGTCCAAATCACATCCTAGTTTCCCAAAGGTGTTTACTGATGAGCCAAATGGTTTGACAGTACAAAATGGAAAATATGCTGCTGCAATATCCTCAATAAGAGAGCAGGTAAGGTATCGAAGCCTAATGTTCTCCTCTGTTAGTTGTAATATTTTCATCAGAGTATTTATTTGGCCTTCTACCTAGCTGACCAAAACAGAGACACATGAAACTCAAGAAAGGATGGAAGGAACAAGTCAATTAAACAACTTTCTTGTTGTTTATAACTTGTTAATGCTCATGATCTGGTTATTTAAATAAGAATTAACTTTAAAATTCTTGAATTATTTATTTCTGAAGCTAAAAAAGCAAATACCCCTAAGTATTCTTTCAGACAATAATTAAAGTGGAAAAATAAAGATCAAAATTATGATCACAGTTTTTCCTGAGACTACCATCCTCCCATTTCCTGCCCCCAAACACACACACACACACACACACACACACACACACACACACACACACACAATCTCTGGCAAAGACTTGTTTTGGGAAAATAAAAATAAATGATGTAAAAATAACAAAGATGACAATTTAAAAAATTAAAGACCAATAAAATACTATTTAAAAAAAAACAAAAATAATTGGGATTAAAAATTTTTAATAAGGTAAATAATAATAATAATAATAATTTTTTTTTTTTGGTGGAGGCAATTTGGGGTTAAATGATTTGTCCAGGGTCACATTGCTAGGAAGTGTTAAGTGTCTGAGGCCAGATTTGAATTCAGGTCCTCCTGACTTTGGGGCTGGTGCTCTATCTACTGTGCCACCGAGCTGCCCCAATAAAAATAATTTTAAAAAAAAGAAAAGAAAAGAAAAGAAAAATCAAAGTTTAAATGTTAAGGTACAGTTGAAATGAGCAAAGTGTTTAAAATTATGTAAGCAAAAATCCTAGTTTCCCGAATAATACTATATATTTAAGACATTCATTATTTAGTCAACTTTAAAACAGTGCATCTTATTACTCTTACATACTCCCCCCCCCAAAAAAAAACATAAAAATACACAACTTACATTTTCTGCATCACAAAGTGTCTCAATAATATTTGCATTCGAAGGGCTAGACTGGTTACTACAGTGTACGTTTGAAATTTGGTTTGGTGCATTCTTCAAGTTTAGATGAAAGAAACGAGATTTAAAAGGAATAGGAAAGTCTACTTCTCCACGAGGCATAGAAGTTGCATTCTGTATTGAAGCTATACTTTCCTTTTTGGAAAATTCTATAACAGCATGAAGACCCTATTCAAAAAAAGGGGGGGGAGGTAAAGGCAAGACACAAATTTAAGAACAAGAATTATTTGATAATAGATTTAATGTCACTTTCTATTTAATTTTTAAAGTAACTTAATTACTGTTATATATATATATATATATTTCCCCTCTATAAAGCTTTCTGAAACAACTTTTGTTTTTTTTATTGTTTAGCACTTTCATATAAAGATAGGAATAGAGGATAAATATATTGGAAAAATATTCAGTATAAACCACAAAAAAAATTGGATATTTCAGCATAAAAATGAAAGGCTAAACAAAGTTAGCTTGTCCTGTCTCTGACCCTGAGTCAAACAAATAGCTACTGTTACTTACAAATGATGAATCCTGCAGTTACAATTTCTATTTAATATAAGAAATAATAGTCAAATATAAAGCATCCTATGGATCTTTATCATTTGGCAGAAATGCACTCCCTTTAGAACATTGTACAAAGTAACAGCAACACTGTGGAACGATCAACACTCCAAGACAATTCCTAAAGACTGGAGACAGAAAATGCTATCCACATCCAGAGAAAGAAATATGGATTCTGAATGCAGATAGAAACAAACATTTTCACCTTCTTTCTTTTTTGTCCTCCATAGTTTTTATCCTTTTGTTTTCTTCTTTCACATGACTAATACAAAAATGTTTTACTTGATTGCATATGTGTAAGCTATATCAACATGCTTTTACTGTCTTAGGGAGGTAGGAAAAATTTAAAAATTGGAACTTAAAACTCTTAAAAAAAAAGTTACAAACTTGTTTTTACATATAATTGAAATAAAGAAGATATTGAAAGAAAGAAAGGAAGAAAGAAAGGTTTTCCTTTGCTGAACAAGTCCAAAGCAGTAACTGAGCTGCCAGAGAAATCTAAGAGCACAAATTACACACAAGAAGTTCGTTGTGTTTCCTCATTTGATTGAGCATTTTCTTAAACTCTGAACATTCTGAGAACTTACAAAGCTTTCGAAGAAGAAGTGATTAGTGATGTCTCCATGCTGACCAAAATGCTTAAGCAGCTTCTTCTGAGAGATTTTCTTGGGGCAGTTTATCAAAATGGACCTTTGCGCCTGCTCGCGTCTTTCCTTTTGCACTTCAGAGAAAGTCTTTTTCTTAGTTGTTTCTTCCAAGTCTAGGACAAAAACAAAATTAATATTTAAGTTATAGCACTGGAGCCACAAAAATCTGGATTCAATTCAAACTTCTGACATATACTACTTATTTAACCACGGTCAAGTAACTTAGCCTCATAACACCCCAGGAAATTGTCTAAAACTTCAAGTTATGGGAGAGGTGCTAGTAAAGGGCATTTATAGACTAGAAGCTCCCTGAAATCACAGACATGAACACTCCTTCCCTATACAAAAAGGAGTATTGTGGCTGCTACAGAAAAACCTATTAAATGAGTATGACT
This sequence comes from Myrmecobius fasciatus, assembly GCA_023553655.1. Classification (NCBI taxonomy): domain Eukaryota; kingdom Metazoa; phylum Chordata; class Mammalia; order Dasyuromorphia; family Myrmecobiidae; genus Myrmecobius; species Myrmecobius fasciatus. Next base: position 646,066 of record JAJPUD010000110.1, read on the forward strand.
GAAGTTATTATCATAATACTAAATAATACTTTTGTCTCCTACAAAACATTGTATCAACTTTCCCATATAGACATCCTTAGAATTATCCATAATCCCATTTTAATCTATTATATTTATCTATAGTGTTAATGATGTTAAAGAACCATGAACAAAAAGAGGAAAATTCAATTTCTTGCCACAAATATATGAGTAGGTATCTCACAGAAGTCAAAGTGCTATGCAAAGTTATTATATACCCAAAGCACTTTGTGTGTGTATTTATTTTTTAATTTAAGGGAAGAGTAAATGGGCTAAAAGAAAAAAAGTGTAAGAAATTTCCCTTTTGTATTTGTTAGTAAATTTTTCATGAGACTTTTTTGGGGGTCAAAGATCAGAGTATTTGATTATAGGTTTACATAATACAGAGGAAGCAAAGAAAATGAGAATCTCTAAGAAAAATATAGATAGTCAATATGTCCATTCTGTAGCCCAATAGAAACATTTGAGGGCTCAAGTTAGTTTTTCTTTTTAAAAGTAATTACTATATCTAGTGATACACTACCTTGACAAAAAGGGGTCAACAACAGAGGGAAGATATTCATGTGTACAAAAAATAATTTTTAGCATTTTTTTGCGGCAGCAACAAAATGGAAACAAATGACAAATACCTGGGAAGGATACCCAGTGTGTTAGATGAGCATCACTACCTGCCTACTGGACATTTCAAATTAGATGACTACCTCAAAGTGTACAAAATTGAACCCATTAAGGTTCTTTTTAAAATTAATTTTACTTTTTTTTTCGGACAACAACAACAAAAAAATCTACCTTTTCTCATTCCCATTCCTCAATTAATCAACTGAAAAATGAAAGAGAAACAAAAATCCCTGTTACAAATAGATATATCAAACAAGACAAATTTCCACACTGGCCACATCTAAAACACACACACACACACACACACACTCTTCTGCACTTGGGATTCTCACTTCTCTATCAGGATGTGGATAGCATATTTTAACATCAATTAGTTCCTAATCAGAGTGCCTAAATCTTTCAAAACCGTTTTTTCTTTACAATGCTATTGCCACTGTAAAATTCTCTCTCACTTTGTTCTGCATTAATTCAAATAAGTCTCTCTAGGTTTCTCAAAAACTATCATTTCTTATAGCACAACAGCACGTATTCAAATGCACAATCCATTCAATCTTTCCCCAAAATGCACCCTCAGATTCCACCTCAAAAAAAGGTATAAATATTTTTGTGCATTGTTTTGCTCCATCTCTCTCCACTCTTCTTTTAAAACTTTTAAGATTTACCAGAAAGACTTAAAGGCTTTGTGTCTAATTAGACATCTTTCTACCTCCTTTTTTTTTTTTTTTTTTTTTAAGATCTTATTTTACCACTTTTTCCCTCTTTTCTCCAGTATGACAACCTTTTCCCCTCTGGTTCTCTTTTCCATATTATCAAAGTAAAATCAAATTATACCCCCATTCTTTAAGGATACCCCTAGTAGAGATTATAGTTTTCGAGAGTTCTTTCCTTTTTACCTTTTTACGCTTCTCTTGAGTTCTGTGTTTGGAGGTCAAATTTTTTGTTCAGATCTGGTCTTTTCATTAGAAATAGGTGAAATTCTCCTGTATCATTAAATGACCATCTTCTTCCCTGGAAGATGATGCTCATTCTAGCTGGATAGCTTATTCTTGGCTGTAATCCAAGTTCTTTTGCCTTTCGAATATCTGATTCCAGGCCCTTCTATCCTTCAATGTGGAAGCTGACAGATCCTGTGTAATTCTAATGACAGTTCCTTGGTATTTGAACTGTTTTTTTCTAGCAGCTTGTAATATCTTTTCCTTGGTGCGATAGTCCTGAAATTTGGCCACGATATTCCGTGGGGTTTTAATTTTGAGGTCTCTTTCAGGAGGTGATCGGTGGATTCTTTCAATACCAACTTTGCCTTCTGATTCTAAAACATCAGGGCAATTCTCTTTCATGATTTCCTGGAAGATAGCATCAAGGTTCTTTTTTTCATCGTGACTTTCAGGGAGTCCAATAATTCTTAGATTGTTTCTCCTGGATCTGTTTTCCAACTCAGTTGTTTTTCCTAGGAGATATTTCATATTTTCTTCTATTTTTTCATTTTTTTTGTTTTTGTTTGACTGATTCTTGAAGTCTTATTAAGTCATTCATTTCAATTTGTTCAATTTTAATTTTTAAGGTATTATTTCCTTCAGTTATCTTTTTTAGGTCCTTTTGTAACTGGCCAATTGAATTTTTTGGTTCATTGCATTCTTTTTCCATTTTGCCAATTTTATTTTTCAGTGAATTGTTGTCTTTTTCCAATTCACTAATTTTATTTTTCAGTGAATTGTTATCTTTTTCCAATTCACTATTTTTATTTTCTAGTGAGTTGGTGACTTTTTCCAATTCACCAATTTTGTTTTTTAGTGAATTGTTGTCTTTTACCAATTCACTATTTTTATTTTCCAGTGAGTTGGCTACTTCTTCCAATTCACCAGACTTATTTTCCAGTTTTTCACATCTCTGTTGCAGGGCGATGTTTCCTTCTTGCACTGCTCTCAGTTTATTTCCCCAATCTTCTTCTAGCTCTCTTTTGAGATTCTTTATGCAATCTTCCAGGTAAGCCTTCTGAAAGGGAGACCAGCTTAAGTCCACCTTTGTGGCTTTATCTGGGATTGTTTTCAGAATCTCAAGATCTGGGGACTGCTCTAGTTTCTCTCCGTAAAAGCTGTCTATGGTGAGAGAGCTCTCTTCTTCTTGCTCATGATGTTTAGCTGAGGTATCAGTCACCAGCAGGGAATTCTGCAGCCTCAGCAGCAGGGGCAGCAGCAGCAGATGGGATTTCAATTTGCCCTGGGGCAGTTTGCCAAGTTGACTTCCAGTCTGGGGCTGATCTGGCTAGATCCACACTAGGACCACCCTTTCAGCTGCTCTCAATCCACCCTTTATCAAAGGTAGACCTGCCAAAGCACCTGCCCACAAGCAGAGCAAAGTGGCCCAAGGGTCTCCCAGGGACTTCCTGGCAGCCTAAAATCTTCTGGTCTGTCCCAGCCCCGGACTTGCACCCCGGCTGCGCACTGGCGTCTGAGCACGGGGGGCTGCTCGATCCCCCGCCCGTCTAAAACTGACCTCAGAAGTTCTTTCAAAGTAGATATTTGATAGAAGTGCGTTGTAGTCCAAGTGTTTGGTGAAGCCCTCACTCCAGAACCAGTTCAGAGGCTCAGTTTGTCTGTGTCTGAGGGAAGATCTCAGGAGCTTACAGAGAACGCTGTCTGCAGTTCGCCATCTTGGCTCCGCCTCCTAATTAGACATCTTTCTATGACCTCTGATAATAGTTTTCAAAGAGCTGACATCTATAATGTGAAGGAATATTAAGTGATCCCCTGAACTTGTCCTTTTGAGCTACCATATTTTTCAGAAACATTGGACCCAAAGTATGCATGAGGCCCTGACAGTGTCAAGGACGAAGTCCCACCTGAACTGACAATCCAAGCTGGACTCCCTGTGAGCCCTTGGGAGTCAAGAGAGGCACCACTCAGTTCGCATTAGACTGAGAAATTGCTTGTGCACTCTTGTAGCTAAGCAGACCCTCTTATCTTCAGAGTCTTAGCAGTTCTCAAGGGAAAAAAAATGTTGCTTTGGTCATTACCTTGCTCCTTCCCTTCAGGAGAAGTTTTGTCTTTTTTTCTACCTTTACTGTACCATTATCCCTTGCCACATCCCTTAGGATAGAGATTTATGTTTTTCTCTTCCTTTCTTTGTCTTACTGTTATTAAGATGCAAACTTTTGTATAGATTGTGAATTCTTTGTATTCCACATCATTGTTCATTTCTCTTGTAAAAAATCAGTTTTCGTGTAAATTTTGTGAAGCTGTGACTGCTTGTATATTTTTCTCATATTGGAATAAAAGTAGTTTATCTTTGTTTAGTCTTTCATGGTTTTATATTTCTCTTCACTTCTGTGCTTGAACTTCAAAGTTTCTACAAGGTTTTGGCCTTCTAATCAGGAAGGTTTGGAAGTCCTCTATTTCACTAATGCTTGGGGTTTTTTTTGTCCTAAAAAATTATACTGTTTTGCTGGAGAAACTATTCTTCATCTCCTTTGCCTTTATTCCCAAACTCTCTATTTCTTTAAAGTGGAAGGTGCTAAATTTTATATGATCCTTATTGTAGCTCCTCAGTACTTTAAGTATTAACTGGAAACTATGTCACTTGAGGAATGGATGAAGGAAAAAGGAATGTTTACTTTGGAAAATAATACTTAGAGTGGGACACAGCTACCTTCAAGGAGAGGTCAAGGAAGGGAGGCAGAGGAGGAGAGAGGAGCAATGGGACAGAAAGGGGAAAGAGAGAGAGTTGGGGGGAAAGATCAAGGGACAGACAGAAAGGGAGGGAGAGAAATCGAGGACTTTAATACAGAAAAGAGATTAGTTTAGGTAAAGCTTCAAAGGTAAGCATTCAAATCAACTGATAGTAGTAGTATCAGGGAGGCAGGATTAAGCCCAAAGTGAAGAACTTCCTACCAATAAGAGCAGTTCCAAAACTACTAGTTTATGAGCAATGAACCTTCTACTATTGTAATTATTCAGAGGATCCACATGTCAGAGGTAATTTAAAAGGACTGCTGCACATGGCAGCAGGTTGGATTAAATAATAACTAATTTTTTTTCAATGCTAAGATTTCAAGCCTATCTGCTAATGAAATCAAATTACTCTCTTTTCAAAATTTTGAGTAATTCAGACAAGGAGATCGTTATTAGTTATTGCCTATGTATGTTACTGGGCAGTGTTTGGTTTTGGATTAGTTTTTAGTGGGTTATTTTTTGGGTTTTTGGGGGGGTTTTTTTGGTGGGGGGGTGGGGTGGGAGGAGTATTCTAGTATTTCATTAATACAGATCAGGAACTACAATTTAGAAGTAGTTGGGTGACAAAATGAGTAAAGCACTAGATCCAGAATCAGGAAGGCCTGAGTTCAAATTCAGATTCAAACATTCAATAGCTATATGAACATGGGCTAGGCTAAACATAACCTCTTTTTTTGCCCCAGTTTCCTCATTCATAAAAACATCCATAAAATGAAGCAAACCCTAAGATTGTTGTAAAGATAAAATAAGACAATATTTGTTAAGCCCTCTGTAACATTAATGCTATATACTACTGTTGTTATTGTTATCACATCTTAAAGAACTATCTGGGGCACTGAAAGGTTAACTAACCCTTAAGACCATGAATTTGAAGTTGGAAGGTCATCTGCTCTAACCTTTTCATTTTAAATGAAAACCCAGGGGGTTAAATGCTCAGTCCTGCCCAAGTTCAGACAGATAGTAAGTGGCAGGGCTAGGATCTGGCTCGATGTCCTTTGACCCCAAATTTCAGCACCTAAAGCTCAACACTCTGCAGGAAATCATGTTGCCACAGAACTCATGGGTGTCAGACAGGAATGAAATTAGGTCTTCCTGACTCCTAAGCTAGTCTTCTAGTTATTAACCCAAACTTATTCTCAACCTAGTAACCTAGGTCTGCAAAATTATCTTAATGATACCAATATGGCACCTCATCTGTCCCTATCGAGGTAAATGTTCAAAATCGCCAGTCCAGTCTAGGCTCTGAACCCAATTGGGTGTCCTCCCACACCCATGAAATGGCATCCCAATGACTATTTTGTTCCTTTCAGAGAACCTAGAAGAAAAATTTTCACATATTTCAGCAAAATCTGTTCTGGGCCCTAGTCAATTGGAAAAACAAAATGCTCATGGGTAGGCCGAGCAAATATAATAAAAATGACAATACTACCCAAACTAATTTACTTATTTAGTGCCATACCAATCAAACTCCCAAGAAATTATTTTACAGATCTAGAAAAAATAGTAGTAAAATTCATTTGGAAGAACAAAAGGTCAAGTGTCTCAAGAGAATTAATGAAAAAAAAGGCTGATGATGGTGGACTTGCTGTACCAGATCTAAAACTATATTATAAAGCAGCGGTCATCAAAACTATTTGGCTAAAAAATAGAGTAGTCGATCAGTGGCACAGGATATAATCACAGGACAAACTAGGCAATAACTATAGCAATTTAGTCTTTGATAAACCCAAAGACCCCAGCTTCTGGGATAAGTACTCACTATTTGACAAAAACTGCTGGGAAAATTGGAAACTAGTGTGGAAGAAATTAGGGCTTGACCCACATCTAACACCACATACCAAGATAAGATCTAAATGGGTTCATGATCTGGATATAAAGAGTGATATTATAAGTAAATTAGAGGAACGTAATATAGTTTACCTCTCAGACCTATGGAGATGGAATAAATTTATGTCCAAAGAAGAACTGGAACTCTTAATTGAACACCAGATAGATAACTTTGACTATATTAAGTTAAAAAGTTTTTGTACAAACAAAACTAATGCAGTCAAGATTAGGAGGGAAGCAATAAATTGGGAAATCATCTTTACATTTCAGGGTTCTGATAAAAGTCTCATCTCTAAAATACAAAGAGAATTGTCTCATATTTATAAGAATTCAAGCCATTCTCCAATCGATAAATGGTCAAAGGATATGAACAATTTTCAGAGGATGAAATTAAAATCATTTCTAGTCATATGAAAAGGTGCTCCAAATCACTATTGATCAGAGAAATGCAAACTAAGACAACCCTGAGGTACCACTACACACCTGTCAGAATGGCTAAAATGACAGGAAAAGATAATGATAAATGTTGGAGGAGAAGTGGGAAGGCTGGGATACTGATGCATTGTTGGTGGAGCCGTGAATGGATCCAGTCATTCTGGAGAGCAATTTGGAGCTTTGCTCAAAAAGTTATCAAACTGTGCATACCCTTTGACCCAGCAGCATTTCTATTGGGCTTATATCCCAAAGAAATCATAAAGGAAGGAAAGGGCCCCACATGTGCAAGAATGTTTGTGGCAACTCTTTTTGTGGTGGCTAGAAACTGGAAACTGAATGGATGCCCATCAATTGGAGAATGGCTGAATAAATCATGGTATATGAATGTTATGGAATATTATTGTTCTGTGAGAAACAACCAGCAGGACGATTTCAGAGAGGCCTGGAGACTCTTAAGTGAACTGATACTGAGTGAAATCAGCAGAACCAGGAGATCATTATACACGGCAACAACAAGACTATATGATGATCAATTCTGATGGACATGGCTCTCTTCTACAATAAAATGCTTCAAACCAATTCCATATACACCCAGAGAGAGGGATGTGAAATGTGGACCACAACATAACATTTTCATGCTCTCTATTGATGTTTGCTTGCATTGTGTTTCCTTTATCTGATTTTTCTTTCTTGTAGATACGATTTTTCTTGTACAACAATAAGTGTGGAAATATGTATACATATATTCGATTTGTCAAGTATTTTAACATAATTAACATGTAGTGGATATCCTGCCATCTAGGGGAGGGGTGAGGAGTAGGGAGGAAAAATTTATAACAGAAAGCTTTGTAGGGGTTAATGTTGAAGAATTACCCATACAAATGTTTTCAAAAAAAAAAAAAAAATCTGTTCTGGGCCTTTTTTTTTTTTTTTTAAACAATTGGACTTTTCTAATGTAACTCTTGTTTATCATTCCAATACACTCTATAGCAACTTGGCATTTGCTTTTTTTAAACTTAAAAAACAGGCACAAAACCAAAACCTCAAGATGGAAATTAATATGTTAGTCAGTTTATGGCAATCATTTATCTTTTTTGGCTTTTTTTTTTAAAACAAAAGGAATCAGCTATTAACTCACAAAATGCAATTAATGTCCTGTGTGAAAGTACTACTGAAAAGTGATACCAATTCTTTCAAGTTCATTCAATGAGTTTGTAACATATCAGACGCCTAATTAATATTTATTGATTGAAGTCAGAGTGGTATCCCATAAAGGTACTGACTGCCTTCATTTTCTTTGGGGAAAAATACTAATTCACTTAATTCTATAACAACTGAAGAATACTATTACTACTTAAAGTAATAACTAGAATAACATTAAATGGATCTCCATGGGAACTGATGTAAAGAAAAATATTTTTAGTTCGAGGCGTTTTATAAACATAATCTCCCGCGATCGGCACAACCCTTCCGGATAGGTCCGGCTATGTTTTTTAAAGTTGAGGAAACTGAGGGAGGACCAAGTTCCATGACTTGCCCTGGGTCACACGACGAGTGTCTGGGGCCACCACTGAACTTGGGTCTCCCAGCCCCTCCAAGGGTAGCAGCAGGGGATGCCTCTGGCACAAAATAAAGCTACGGTGCCTGGGTAGAACGGGGTGGGGGAGGGAGGGGGAAGGGAAAAGTCCAGTTTGGGTTTGAGACCCACGTGCCCAGAGTCCCCAGGCCGGAATCCTCCTCTTTCCGGGCGGGGGCAGCGGGGGAGGGTCTCCTCCTGCACCAGCCCGGAGAGATTAGGGGGCGGCTCCAAGGACAACAAGGTCGAAGAAGGAAACCCCGACCCAGGACTAAGGGGGCGCCGGTACAACCCAGTCATCTTCCCTCCCCCCGTCTCCCCATGGAGAGGCTCGGGTAGAAGGTGGGGGGGCAGGTCCTCCCAGACCTCCAAGGCTACGTCTTCCCTCCCCACCCCGGAAGAAAGCAGAGGCAAGGGGTCCAAGAGAGCAGTCCGCGCCCTCCTACCTTGCTCCACGCTCCCTGCAGGCGCCTCTTCTCTTCTAAGGACGGCAGTTCCGGAATTACTGAGATGCCGGCAGAGAGAGTCAAGGAACCGACCTCTTCCTTGGGGGCAAAGAGGCAGACGGGTCACGAGCCCCACGCGGGCCGCCATGACAGCTTAGTAGCCGGAAAAGAGGAGGAAGGGAAACAGTTAAGGAGAAGGCTCAGAAGGCGTCGTGCGCATGCGTCCTCCGGTAACCCGGAAGGAGTGTCGCGTGGGTCAAATCAGAACGCGCACAAGATATTTATTTCTGAAAGAAGGCTCTAGGCTTCCTGGAGGCCTATTCCTCCTGCTCCCTGATGGGGTACTGAGAAGAGAAAAGGCTAGCCTCATTCCCTCCCCCACCTCTACTCCAAGATGTGTACATCAAGGAACAACTTTAAGAAATGCACCCAGAAGGATAGCTAGGTAGTGAAGTGGGAAGAGTCTGGCCCCAGGATTAGGAGGACCTGGATTCAAATTCAGCCTTATACCCTTAACATTAACTAGCTGTGTGTGACCCTAGGCGAATCAAGAAGGGGGCATTGGGTCATCTATGCCTTTGAAAACCAAGCAGAGGATTTTATATTCCATTCTGTAGGTAAGAGGAAGCTTCTGGAGTTTGTTGAATAGAGAGGTGATAATGGTCAGATCCGTGCTTTAGGAAAACCAATTTGATATGTTGAGTAGAGGTTGTACTGAAGTAAAGAGACTTGAGGTGAAGTCAAACCGAGTAACATGAAAAGGTGCTCCAAATCACTATTGATCAGAGAAATGCAAATTAAGACAACTCTGAGGTACCACTTCACACCTGTCAGATTGGCTAAAATGACAGGAAAAGTTAATGACAAATATTGGAAGGGATGTGGGGAAATTGGGACACTAATACATTGTTGGTGGAACTGTGAACGGATCCAGCCATTCTGGAGAGCAATTTGGAGCTATGCTCAAAAAGTTGTCAAACTGTGCATACCATTTGACCCAGCAGTGTTTCTACTGGGCCTATATCCCAAAGAGATTTTTAAGGAGGGAAAGGGACCCACATGTGCAAAAATGTTTGTGGCAGCCCTTTTTGTAGTGGCAAGAAACTGGAAATTGAAAGGATGCCCATCAATTGGAGAATGGCTGAATAAATTATGGTATATGAATGTTATGGAATATTATTGTTCTATAAGAAATGACCAGCAGGACGATTTCAGAGAGGCCTGGAGAGACTTGCATGAACTGATGCTGAGTGAAATGGGCAGAACCAGGAGATCATCATACACAGCAACAACAAGACTATATGATGATCAGTTCTGATGGACAGGGCTTTCTTCAACAATGATATGTTTCAGACTAATTCTAATGATCTTGTGATGAAGAAAGCCATCTACATTCAGAGAGAGGACTGGGAACTGAGTATGAATCACAGTATGACATTCTCACTCTTTTTGTTGTTTGCTTGCATTTTGTTTTCTTACTCATTTTCTTTCCATTTTTAATCTGATTTTTCTTATGCTACAAGATAATTGTATAAATAGGTTTACATATGTTGGATTTAACATATATTAACATGTATAACATATATTAGATTACTTGCCATCTAGGGGATGGGGTGGAGGCAAGGAGAGAAAAATTTGGAACACAAGGTTATGCAAGGGTCAGTGTTGAAAATTTATCCATGCATATGTTTTGAAAATAAAAAAGCTTTAATTGAAAAAAAAGAGAGAGAGAGAGAGTTCAACTGTAGGGCTATTTAGTGGTCTGGGCAATAGGAGATGTGTGATTATGCCAGAAGAGTTCCAGGGTGTCACCCAGGAAATGTCACAGAGGTAGAAGTAACAGGACTTAACAAGTGATTGAATGCTGGATCCAGAACTAATCTGGATTTAGCATGGAAACCCTCAGGTTAGAAAGGAGCTTCTGGAGGCTGACCAATCACTACTATAAGTGATCTGGACTAACTTAATTAGTGCTGCCCTCATGCCCAGAAGAAGCAAGATGGTGTAGGAGTGGCTAGAATGATTGACTTGGAAGTAGGAAGGCCTCCCACACTTCCTATCTATATGATCCTGGGCAGCTTTTTAATCCCTCTCAGCCTCAATTTCCTCATGTGTAAAATGGGGATAATAGCAGTTACCTCACAGTAATTTTGTGAGGACCTAATCAGTTAATATGGGTAAAGTACTTTGTAATGTGCTATATAACTATTAGCTATTACCATTATTCTTTGAATCAGACTGAAAAAGGAGTGGGAAACAAAGGGAAATGGGTCAGCTTTTGAATAAGCATCTGTGTGTAGTTACTCAAGGTCAATGAAGCTCCCAGCAAGTCTAAGAGGGCAGGAACCTGAAACAGCGAGACTATTTGAAATGGAACTGACTCTTCAAGTTGGCAGGACCAAACAATGGGACTATTGACTTTGATAGGATCCTATGCTTTAAGACTCTGACTGCTTTAAAAAAAAAAAAAAAAAA
>JAJPUD010000110.1:663332-691849 GCA_023553655.1 Myrmecobius fasciatus
GCAGAACCAGGAGATCATCATACACAGCAACAACAAGACTATATGATGATCAGTTCTGATGGACAGGGCTTTCTTCAACAATGATATGTTTCAGACTAATTCTAATGATCTTGTGATGAAGAAAGCCATCTACATTCAGAGAGAGGACTGGGAACTGAGTATGAATCACAGTATGACATTCTCACTCTTTTTGTTGTTTGCTTGCATTTTGTTTTCTTACTCATTTTCTTTCCATTTTTAATCTGATTTTTCTTATGCTACAAGATAATTGTATAAATAGGTTTACATATGTTGGATTTAACATATATTAACATGTATAACATATATTAGATTACTTGCCATCTAGGGGATGGGGTGGAGGCAAGGAGAGGAAAATTTGGAACACAAGGTTATGCAAGGGTCAGTGTTGAAAATTTATCAATGCATATGTTTTGAAAATAAAAAAGCTTTAATTGAAAAAAAAGAGAGAGAGAGAGAGAGTTCAACTGTAGGGCTATTTAGTGGTCTGGGCAATAGGAGATGTGTGATTATGCCAGAAGAGTTCCAGGGTGTCACCCAGGAAATGTCACAGAGGTAGAAGTAACAGGACTTAACAAGTGATTGAATGCTGGATCCAGAACTAATCTGGATTTAGCATGGAAACCCTCAGGTTAGAAAGGAGCTTCTGGAGGCTGACCAATCACTACTATAAGTGATCTGGACTAACTTAATTAGTGCTGCCCTCATGCCCAGAAGAAGCAAGATGGTGTAGGAGTGGCTAGAATGATTGACTTGGAAGTAGGAAGGCCTCCCACACTTCCTATCTATATGATCCTGGGCAGCTTTTTAATCCCTCTCAGCCTCAATTTCCTCATGTGTAAAATGGGGATAATAGCAGTTACCTCACAGTAATTTTGTGAGGACCTAATCAGTTAATATGGGTAAAGTACTTTGTAATGTGCTATATAACTATTAGCTATTACCATTATTCTTTGAATCAGACTGAAAAAAGGAGTGGGAAACAAAGGGAAATGGGTCAGCTTTTGAATAAGCATCTGTGTGTAGTTACTCAAGGTCAATGAAGCTCCCAGCAAGTCTAAGAGGGCAGGAACCTGAAACAGCGAGACTATTTGAAATGGAACTGACTCTTCAAGTTGGCAGGACCAAACAATGGGACTATTGACTTTGATAGGATCCTATGCTTTAAGACTCTGACTGCTTTAAAAAAAAAAAAAAAAAAGTAACATGGTAAATAAATAGAAGTATAAATGGAGAAAAAGATAATAATTATTCAACATATTTTAAACATAGATTATGAGGTATAAAGAAGGAAAAAAAGTCTTACTCTCAAGAAAATTAAGTCTAATTGAGAACTCATAAATTTGATAACTGATCTTTTCTACAATGGGTTTTAGCCAAGATAAGGTCTTTAGTCAAAACCCATAAAATTAGTATCTTTTATAATAACTCCTTTGTATGATCAAGTAAAATTAAATAACTTTATCATCTTTATTGACTTCATTGACCAAATCCTCCGTTTGTCTAAGATACCCACCTTCCTAGGACTGCCCCATAATCTTAACATTATTTGTCTCCTCATTCTCCCTCCCTCATACATCTAATGTACTTACTGTCTCTCATCCAACTTTTCTGCCTACTCGCAAAACAAACAAACAAAAAAAAAACTCCAAAACTTTGATTCAAGCCCTTATCACCTCTCCCCTAGATTATTGCAACAGCCTCTTAATTGATCTCCCTGACTCAGTTCTTACTTCTCCAGTCCAGCCTACATACAGTTGCCAAAGTAATTTTCCTTAAATGCAGGTCTGACCATGCATCTCCTCAACTCAGTCACCCTTCGTGATTTCCCATTGCTTCCAAAATCCCGTTTAATTTGTAAAAAACCCCTCACAAACAGGCTCCAAATTGCTTTTCCAGCCTCACTGAAATTATTCTCCCTCCTTTACTTTGTGAGTCCATCAGATTGGCTTCCCCTCCTCTCAAAATCTGGAATTCAATCTTCAATTCCTTTGTCCTTTAAATTGCAGTTTAGTTACTATCTCTACATGAAGTCTTTTTTGATTCTCCCAGTTGCTAGTGTCCTCCCTTCAAAATGGCCTTCTTTGTAGCTACTTTGTATTTGTTTATTTGTTTCTATTTACTCAATATATATGTATCCTGATTGTATATATTCTAGCTGCTTCTCCCATTACAATGTAAGCCCTTTGACAGTAGGGATTGGTTTTTTGAGTTTGTAGTACTGGCAGCTCACCAACTTAGCATAATATCTGTCATTTGAGGCTTGTTTATTGCTTAAGTGATACACCTGTTGTCTCTCAATTGAATTTCATAGTTTAACTTACCTCAGTATAACTCCCTCATTGCTTTGTATGCAGTCAGCAGTTAAGAAGTACTACTTTAAATTAACTGATTTCGTAGTTCTTTTCTTTGAATAATAGAGGCTGACTTTAGAAATATTTAATACCTTTTAAATTTTAGAGAAGTTGCAGTAAACCTAATTCCACAAATTTGAAATTTGGCTTGACAGGTTTACTTTTGTGTTATGTACAAAAGAAGCCTTTGCAAAGGACATTGACAATATAAACATTAGCAAATACTTAAGCTATATAAAGTTTTAAAGCTTTGAAAAATCATCCTTCAGCTCTCTAGAAGCAGTGATTCTCCTACAATTAATTGTTATATTAATTATGCATTACCTTTATACTAGTGAAACTTCACTTTTAAAAGTATATAACTTTTTTACTTATCAGATTGGCTTATTGGCACTAGTTCAAATCTGTGAAATTTTGCTTTTATCAATTGATTTTCATTTGCTACTTGCAAATCATTTTGGGATAGTCAACTAAAAAGAGTTTAAATTTAATCCAAATTTTCTTTTGCTTCATATTGTGGCAATGTTTGTTGGTCTGCTGTAAAAACCATGCATCTTCCCCTTCCCCCTCTTTCCTCTCTCCTCCTCCTTTCTGACCCTCCTCCTCCCCCTGACTTTTGAGATACTCCTATACAGTATCTGACAAGTGACTTAGTCACCCTTCTGAACTCATTACTAAATCTTGGGCTTCCTTACCCCTCCCACAATTCAACCCTGGGGGCCCAGCCAGAGAAATAGCTTAGTCTCCGTCCCAGCATGCCAGTCTCTATCATTCACCTGTCATTCAGGCTCAGAAATTGCTAGGAATTTAAACATTCAGAAAAGTGCTAATGTGATTTCTCATATATCAATTGTGAAAGAATCTAGATGGAGACATTGTTTTTAGGTCCCTTCCTATAGATTTAAATAGCACCTCAAACTGCAGATAAAATAAAATTTTTACCAGAGAATGATCCATCCATTCAGTTCAGCTCGAATCATCACAGGATCATAGATTTAGTGTGGAAGGAATCTTAGAAATCATGGAGTTCATCCCTTTCATTCTACTGATAAAGGAACTAGGGTCTTAGAAGGTTAAATGACTTGTTTAATGGAGGGCAGATAGCTAATAAATATAAACACTGGGATTAGAATCTAGATCCCTAACACCGATATTTACTAGCTGAGTGAGCCTGGACGCATGTAAAAACTTTCTCTCTTTGGACTAAAGTTCCCCATCTAAAATTAATCTTTGAGTTCCCTTCAGCTCTTATGTTTCCATGGATCTAGTGACACCAGGTCTCTTAAACTACAAGAAATCTATATGTGAGAAGAAGCAATGGCTAATAGAGCTCACCAGACTTCTTAGATCACTACAAAATGAAGAAAATAAAAAAGAAAACAAGAGAAAGTATCCAACCAATAAGCACATATAATGTACCTGCAAATTGCAGCTGTATGGCATAGCTCCAGGCCTTGAGTCATCAAGACCTAAATTTAATTCAGTCTCAGAAATGTATTAGCTGTGTTATCCTGGGCAGGTCACAATCTCTTTCTCAATTTCCTCAACTGTTAAATGGGAATAATAACAATAATTACCTTCAAGGGTTGTTGTGAGGATCAAATGAGAAAATATCTGTAAAGTACTTTATACAATGCTTGGTACACCATAGGTGCTATATAATGTTTATTCTCTTCCTTTTTCCCATCAGTGGATACAAAAGAAAAAAAAATTTGTCCAAGACTTTAAAAGGCTGACATGATATTGAGGGAAACAACATGTACGTATGAAACTAAATATAAAATATATAAGCAGTTAATTCAAGACATTGCTGATTCATGCCTCTCCTTACATGCATCCTCTACTCAGTTATCAAAGTGTTCTTCCCAAAACACAGGTCTGATCAAGAAACTCCAGTTACTTCCTATTAAGCTCCAAGATTAAGTATAAAATCTTCTGTTTGGCTTTCATAGTCTACCATAATCTTCCTACCTTTCTTTTCTTTTCCACCCTTCTATCCTCCATCTACTTTACAAATCACTGACACTGATCTTGCTGTTCTTTTTGGGAAGATACTCTGCTCAACCCATTTCCACTGGCTGTTCCCCAAGCCTACAGTTGTCTCTTTTTGTCTCAGCCTTCTTGTCTTGTGGTTTTTGTGTCCTTATTTCAGCTCAAATCCCACATTTTTTACCCCTTAATGTGAGTACTTTCCCCATCACCTCCAACTTTATTTTGTATATATCTTATTTGTACAGCGTTGTCTACCCCATTATATTTTGAACTCCTTGTGAAGAGATGCCGTTTTGCCTTTATATCCCTATCCCTTTGCACAGTGTCTGATGCACAGTGAGTACTTAAATGCTTGTTCATTTGATCATATAACTCCAGCATTAAGTAGCTGGAGAGGGCTTTGATCTCACCAAAAATAATAACTGAGAGAAAGTTTTAAGCTAAATGAGGAACCCAGGAAAAACCATTATTACTACTAAGGCCTTCCAAAAAGACACTTCTATCTTCCTCAAAATAACTCACAGAGTAGTCTAGAACAAAACTGCTTAAATGGTGGGTCATGACCCTATATGGGGTCATATAACTGAATGTGAGGGGCATGGAAAATTTGGCAACAGTAAAAAGTCTGAACACAATGAGCAAAAATGTTTCTGGCAGCACTTGCCAGTGTTGCATTCTATGACTTCGCTACAGCCTTGGTTCTGAACACACAACATGCACACTTTGTACTTTGCCTGCACAAATGCTGCCAGAAACACCCAGGCTCAGATTCAAGATGGGGTGGAGTAAAAATGTCTTTGGTGTTAAAGAGGTAGTAAGTGGGGAAAGTTTAAGAAATACTGGGTTAGGGGAATGATGGTTTCATTTTACGAATCTCTTTGTTTTTATTTTGCCTATTTATCACTTGGAGCTGGCTTGTAAAGCTGTTGTAGGCAGACAGCACCACCAGAATTGTGAATTTCTGGGAAAACCCTGAAGTGGTTCAAATCTCATCTAGATTTGACCCCCTTTGCTGTTGAAGAATGATTCTACTGAATTATCCAAATTGAATTTGCTCCATCTTCTATCACCCAAATAACAGCATGAAAACAAAAGTTAAGGTATTCATATTCAAGTTTTGTAAAAAGAAAAAGATGGACACAAAATACTAGAGGGCAAGGGAACAAGAAGAGCTGGCCAGCACAGGATATTAGAAATAGAATATTCAGTGCAATACACTTTTCTGACCACAAGGAGAAGACACCAGAGGGGACAATTAACAAAGAGACTTTCTCTG
This sequence comes from Myrmecobius fasciatus, assembly GCA_023553655.1. NCBI lineage: Eukaryota > Metazoa > Chordata > Mammalia > Dasyuromorphia > Myrmecobiidae > Myrmecobius > Myrmecobius fasciatus. The sequence continues at coordinate 668,973 of JAJPUD010000110.1, forward strand.
AAGCTCAGAGGTTCTGGAAGGGAAAATATCTCTGAGAAGTCATCTTCTTAAAGCAAGTCCACTCTGCACATCACAGCCTTCTTCTCCTCCACTATAACATCAGTATAGAGGCAATCCACTCTTCATCATATTTTCTTTGAATCAAAGAACTAGAGAACTAGGGTCCCTCTATATGTTCCCAAGAAAGAGAATACACTTGCACACCAAACTCTGCCTCCTCCTCCTCTTCCTTCTGGGGTCTTTCCCCCAGAATGCCCCATAAAAAAATCCCTGTCACAAATTCATGAGTAGAGGGGCCTATGAAATCTTAGGAAAATAACCTGTATCTCCAGTGGTTACTCTTTTGCAAGGTAACATTCTAATTAACCCAAGAACTCTTATCATGACTAGTTAAAAAAAAAAAAAATTATGAACTCAACTAGATTTATTTTGGATCTTCCTAACTTTCCCCTCTCCCAACTACCAACAACCCTACATCCAAACTATCCCTTTGTAATGTCTTCTCTGATCCCTTAACATGACCTTTGATTCAATGTAAAGGTATCTCAGATGAAGAAGTTCCCTCTATAAATGCAGACCTACAATATCATAAAGACTGTACAGCACGAATAAGAGAAAGTACTTGAAATTTGGTTTTCCTTACTCAGAGGCTGGTTCTCTCTCCACTGTCTTATTCTGCCTCTCATCAATTTCCTAACATAAATTATTCATAAGGGCTCCACCCAACATCATTCCAGTTTTGTTATTGTTTGGTTGTTTCAGTCATGTGTGACTGAAGTTTTTGTGACCCCACTTGGGGTTTTATTGGCAAAAATATTGGAGTGGTTTGTCATTTCCTTCTCCAGCTCATTTTACAGATAAGGAAACTGAAGCAAACAGGATCAAGTGAATTGCCCAGGATCACACAGCTGGTAAGTATGTAATGGCAGACTTTCTGTCTTTAGGCCCTGCCCTCTATTCAGTGTGCAACTTAGCTGCACATCATTCCAGTGAACCTTTTACTTGGGTACAAATTGGGAACAAATTACTTGGGTACAAAGTTGCAGAATATAAAACAAACCCACCCACACACATCATCAGCATTTCTATATATTACCAACAAAGCCCAGCATTAACAGATAGAAAAATCCCATTTAAAATAATTGTAGATAATATAAAATATTTAAGAGTCCACCTGCCAAGGCAAAGCCAGGAACTATATGAATACTAATTAAAGTAGATCTAAACAATCCGAAGAATATCAAGGGCTCATGGGTAGACTGAGCTAATATAATAAAAATGACAATTCTACAAAAATTAATCTAATGCCAGATCAATCATATGCCAAGAAATTATAGAGCTAGAAAAACTAATAAAATTCATCTAGAAGAACAAAAAATCAAGAATTTCAAGGGAACTGATGAAAAAAATGCAAAGAAAGATAACCTGGCTATACCAGATCTAAAACTATATTATGAAGCAGCAGTTATCAAAAACATTTGGTACTGACTAAGAAATAGTGTGGATCAGTGGAATAGGTTAGGTTCACAAGACACGATAGTCAATGACTAATCTAGGGTTTGTTAAACCAAAGACTGGAGTCTTCTGGGATAAGAACTCAATCTGACAAAAATTGCTGGAAAAACTATAAAATATGGCAGAAACTAGGCATTGAACAACATCTGTGCCAAGATAAGGTCAAAATGGGCTCATAATTTAGACATAAAAAGTGATACTATAACAAATTGGAGAATAACGAATAGCCTACTTCTCAGATCTGTGGAAAAGGGAGAAATTTGTGGCCAAAGAAGAACATTATGAAATGCAAAATGAATAATTTTAATTACATTTAAAAGGTTTTGTATAAATAAAACCAATGCAGCCAAGATTAGGAGGGAAACAGAAAGCAAAGCGGGGGGAGGGAGGTAGAGAGTTTGCAGGATTTTATAGTCAGTGATTCGGATAAAGGCCTCATTTCTTTTTCTTTTTTTTTTTTTAGGCCTCATTTCTAAAATATATAAACAATAGACTCAAATTTATAATACAAACCATTCCACAATTGATAAATGGTCAAAGGATATAAAGAAATTAAAGCCATTTCCAATCATATTAAAAAATGCTCTAAATCACTATTGACCAGAGAAATGCAAATTAAGACAACGAAGAGGTACAAGATTATGTGATGATCAACTGTGATACACTTGGTTCTTTTCAACAATGAAGTGATTTAAGGCAATTCCAATAGATTTGTGATGGAAAGTGCCATCCATATCCAGAAAGAGAACTATGGAGACTGAAAGTGGATAGAAACATTGTATTTTCACTTTTGTTTGTTTGCTTGGTTTTTCTTACGGTTTTTTTTTCCCCTTTTGTTCTGATTTTTCTTGTGTAGCATGACAACTATGAAAATATTTTTAGAAGAATGGCACATGTTTAACCTATATAGGATTGTTTGCTATAATGAGGAGGAGGGAGAAGGGAAAGAGGGAGAAAAATTTGGAACACATGGTTTAACAAAGGTGAATGTTGAAAACTACCTTTGCATGTATTTGAAAAAATAAAATGCTATTACAAATTAAATAGTGGCTGCCCTCAAGGAGATTACATTCTATTGGGGAATCAAAATGTAGACATATAATTAAATATGAAATACATACATAGTAAATAAAATGTTATTTCTGGACAGTGGAACCACTAGAAACTTATCAGACCAGGAATAACCTGATTTAGTGGGTGGCACTGGTGTTCTACTGGTAGAGGCAAGGAGGGAGACCATTTGGAAATTGGGAGACAAGTTATACAAAAGCAAGGGGAACAGAAAAAGGAGATAGATTATCATGTACCCAAAATAGCAAGTACGCCTGTTTAGATAGAATAAAGATTGAGAGTTGAAAATGAATTCAGAAAACATCTGATAGATCAGATCTCTTATTTTATAACTGAGGAAAAATGAGGTCCAGAAATGTTAATTAAGTGCTTGCCCAAGGTCACATGATAATAAAATAGAATTTAAACAATTCACTTGACAGCAATTCCAGTGCTCACAAAATGTATGCTCAGTTGCAGATTTTATCTATTGAAATAAACTATTCATTTAACGTTTTTAAAAATTATCTGACTAATGTGGTTATGATTTAAATGTATTACTGTAAGACTGTTGTGCTCTAAGAAAGGATAAAGGAAATGCTTCTGAAGAAACTTAAAAAGACTTCTCTAAACTGATGGAAAGTAAAATGAGTAGAACAGGAATATACTTTATACGATAACAACAATATTATAAAAACAAACCATTTTGAGATACTTAGGAACTCTGACCAACACAGTGAGTGCAATGCAAGGTGCTCTCCTTGCTCCCTGAGTGACACCTTCTCAGATCATCAGCCAGAACTTCTCTCTCCTGGTTTGTCATTTGCTGGAATTTCTTGGATTCTGAACCAGTTCCTGATTTTAGATAGGCCTTAGAGAGGATATCAATATTTGAAAAGACTTCATTCTTAGGGAAATATCCAGCTCTTGTTTATACCTGGTAAAAAAAAGAGATATGTTCTCACCTGACAAATATCTCAGAACTAAGTGGAGATGATTTCAATCCCATTATTACATTTATATAATGTCAGTGTTTGTTCGTGGGAGATGATATGAATGACTTGACAATTTTCTTTGCATATTTTTCTCTAATTGGTTAACAAGCATGATTCCTTTAAGAAAAAAACTTTATATGAAAGTTCATTGTGAGATTCATTACTTCGAGATTTCTGTGGTTCTTTTAATTATCTATATTTATTTCTGTTATGCAAATCTCTTTAATAATAACATTATTTTAGAATGTGAATAGTAAGATGCTACTCTTGTCACCAGTAGATTTAATTAGTCTTTATGAACTCAGACTTTTTTGTTGATCATTTATTTATTCCTTGACCTAGATTTCTTTTTGCCCTTAAACTTATAAATTTGTATCTCCATGAATAAAAACATTTTTCAGTAATAATTCTAGATTTTCAGTATGACAATCTTGAGTACTCAGTTGCAATGATGTGTCCCTCCTCCATAGTTTCACATCTATATTCTTGCTTGTCAGTTTTCTCACTAAAGTCTGTCTTCTATAAATTGAGTTTACATAATTGCCAAAATAATTGTGTTCTTTACCCTTTATTCTGTTTTTTTTTAATCAAAGCTTTTTAGTTTTCAAAACACATGCGTGGATAATCCTGCAACATTAGCCCTTGCAAAACCTTGTGTTCCAAATTCCCCCTCCTCTCACCCCACCTTCCCTAGAGGGCAAGTAATCCAATATATGTTAAACATGGTAAAAATATATGTTAAATCCAATATATGCATACATATTTATACAATTATCTTGCTGTACAAGAAAAATCAAATCAAACCAGAAAAGAAAATGATGAAGAAAATAAAATGCAACCAAACTGAGTGTGGTTCACAACATTGCATTCTCACCCTTTGTAACAACACAAAGAGTGAGAATGCTATGTTGTGAACCACACTCAGTTCTCACAGTCGTCTCTCTGGGTGTAGATGGCAGCTCTTTTGATCACAGTCCATTGGAACTGGTCTGAAGCATCTTATTGTTGAAGAGAGCCATGTCCATCAGAATTGATCATCATATAATATTGCTATTGCCATTTTACCTTTTATTCTCTAAGACATTTTGCTTCCTGGTTATACTCAAAATGGGCTTTTTAATATCTTTTGGCTCTATACTCAAATTTGGAATGAAAAACAAGATTTAGGCTCTTCCTACAAATATAAAAAGAATGTCTTGGTCCATAAGGTACATTGTATATTAAGCAAATGAATTTCTTAGTTCTCTGAACCAAGCAAGAGAAGGAAAAAAAAATGCTTTGTCACATTACTACTTTGAGCTTAAATGCTTCATCTACAAAGTGAGAGAAGATATCTCCTGATTTGTGAGAATCAAATGAGATATCTGTGAAATACCTCTATAAAGAATAAAATGCCAAATGTAATACACATATTTATATGTCTAAATATGATTGTCTATCCATGAAACTGTAGCTCAGGAAACTAAATGACTTGTCCAAAAATACCCAACTATTAAATGTCACAGTTGGAATTTTGGTTTGAACTTAAGTATCTCCTGACTCTTGAATTTAACACTAGTTCTAGTAATTTTATGTTTAGATATCTAAGTTATTGTTATTATAATGAAAGTAATTATCCTGATTCTTAAGGCCCTTCACAATGTATCACTTAACAGATACAACCTTATTAATCATTACTCTCCCTAAAAAAGAAGTAAAATTGAAATAGTGTTTAATTTCAGTGAGGAATTACCTGAGTTCCAATTCCACTTATGATATTTTATAGTGTTATGATCATGGCTAACTCCCTTAAGTTCTGAACCTCAGTTTCCCCATATGTAGAATGGGAATGATCATATTTGTGAAACTTATATCACTGAGTTATTTTGGGCATCAAATAAGAAGTATGCTAAATCTCTAAGTACTAATATGAATATCAGTTCTTATTAATAAAAGCTTTTCTTCCCCAGCCAAAAGTCTATTAATTTTTCCTAGGACACACCATATATATTCCCACCTCACTAGTTTTGTCCAAGATTCATCACTCCTCTGGAAATTCCTTCCTTCCACTCTACAACTTAAGTCATAATCTTTTTTTTAAAGCTGGTGTTAGTTTCCATTCAATTCAACAAGCACTTAATATATACAAGAAACTAGGAGAGCTCCTGCCTTCAAGAAGCTTATCTTCCACTTTAATAAGTCAGGTCTGATGTATTGAAAGGGACTAAATATACTGATTGTATTGATGTACTGAATTTAGAATCAGAAGATCTAAATCCAAATTCTAGCTTTTGTCTCAAATACTTTTTTTGACTTTAAAGCTAGTCTTTTAATCCTTCTAGCTCCCAGTTTCCTTACCTGTAAAGTGAAGGCTTTAGAATAATCTGAGATGTAAAATTTATGGTCATGGCCAATGTGCCCTAAACCAGATTAAATGTAACTGGAAAATGCTTAACAAAACAAGAAAAATATAATGCAACATAAATAATGTCAATTTGTGATTTTCTAAGTCAAAATGCAGGCTGGCAAGAATCAATTTCTACTTGAGTTTGACACTCCTAGCATATGATCTCTATAGGCCTTTCAATCTCCTGTAAATCCTATAAGCCCCCCCTTCCTTGCCATTAGGACTGGGAGAATTGAGTCAGGAAAATCCGTGCCATAATATTGAATCATAAAATCCAGGTGCATTATCTCGATCCTTGCTAGAATAATTTCCCACTCTGAGTATTATCTCTTGCCTCTCTGTCTCCTGCCTTCAACCTTCTCATCTTGACCCTTATCCTCTCAAGATTAAGTTATGATCCTTTCCTGGAATTATGTCTTGTCAGCTCACCCAGTGTCTTTAACCCCCTTATCTGCCTTTGTTTCCCCTATAAGATTATATATTCAGATTATGTATTCTGTTTGTAAACCCTGTTTAGCTAAAACCCTATAAAAGGTCCCTGCCTCAGTTCTTCTGTGATGAATGATTTTTGAACATGAATTCCATTCGGTCAGCTAGCCTAAAAAACTTTCCACATTAAAAGATTAAAAACCAATCTCTATCTTGCCTCAGTTTCTTTGGCATTATACCATCATCTTCATGAACATTTCTCTAACTGGCTAGACTTCACTATTCATATCTTGTTCAGAACTCCTCTAGGATCTTAATGTGTTTATCTTTATGGACCAGGTTCTCTACTAGAAGGGAAGCACCTTGAATTCAGGGACTATATCTTTTTATTTCTTTTCCATCCACAGCACCTATTACAGTGCTCTCAATGTAATGGCTAGTCAGTAAATGTTTCATGATTGTTTTCAGCACCCAATTTACCTATCTTCCTTTGTCCTCTTCCCTTCTAGCAGTTCATCCCCATGTGTTTGTGTTTCCTTTTCACTAGCCAATATTAGAATATCCTTGCAGGACCCTCCTTGTCTAAAGTGCATCACGATCCAAAATGACTACTCTTCTGACATCCCTCCCCACACACACACAAAAATTTCCATCCTACAAGTGCTTTCATTTCCTCAATTTTTATCATCCCTATTAGTGAGATTATATGAGTATGATAATTTACTCTTATTTGGGAGTACCTAATTGACTCAACTGTGGGGTGTTTGCCTTAATAAGAGAAATATCCAATAATCCAATAAATTTTGAACTAGTACAGTGTTTGGGGTGGATATTTTAAGCAAGAGGAGTTTCTGTAGCACTTCTTACTTACTTTGGTTGGGAGCCTCATTTTGCTATACTTTTCCCAAAAGAATGGAAGCCTGAGACTTGGTACCTCATTTCCATGAAGTTTGTAATCTCTAAAATAGTCTATAATTTATTTAGCTGGTTTAGAGACTTTTTCCTTTACTAAAATTGGCCATAGGGAGCAGAGCCACCATGAGCTAGGTGGTCCAGCAGGTAGAATAAGTAATCTTTTCTGAAAAAGGCTGAGTTCCCCTTTGACTTTCAGGGTTCCACAGTTCTCAACATAATACAATACTTCCCTTTAGCCTGTGGCAAATAGCTTGGTCAGAGACTTCCCTGCTTTCAATAGAAATGGGGAAATAACATTAATCCATCTGGCTAGAAAGAGAAAATCCCATCTGAGGAATTCTCAGGGGACAAGGAAATGAGAATTCAGCTCATTTCTTCTAGCTTCACTGTCTTGAATTACCAGACAAAATTTCGAGAAATTTAAGAAAATGAATTCTTATAAATTTCAAAGATTGTTGTTTGTTTTGTCATTAAAATGTTGTTATTACATAAATTGTTCCCTTGGTTCTACTCACTTCATTTTGTATCAGTTCATACAATTCTTCCCAAGATTCCCTGAAATCATTACATTCACCATTTCTTACAGCACACTAGTATTTCATCATATTCCTATAGCATGATTTATTCAGCCATTTCCCAATTTATGAGCATTTCCTTTATTTCAAGTTCTTTGTTACAACAAAAAGAGTTACTATTATGGATCTTTTCCTCATTCTTTGATATCTTTTGGGGCACAGGGGGTTGGTTGATACTTAAATCTTATAAGAAAATAAAGTTTGAAGGACTGCTGCTTAGACATTTTATACTTCACCTCAGTTTTGTACTGTCTCAAAGTCTGTCTTCTGGGCTCAGGTTTCCCTTCTTTTCAATGTTCTTTGAAGAAACTACCCTGCCACTAGGCAGTTTTATTTATAGGATTTAGGACCTTAAAACCTCTCTAACTTATAAGGTTACTTCCAAACCTAGATATATTCACCTCAAGATTGATTCTTGGGCACACATCCAGGAAAGGAAATTCAGGGATCTAGGTGTGAGCTTACCTAATGGAGTTCCTCTACTCTAGCTATCACATTAGAGGCAAGATAGGAAAAGGTCAGCCAGCCTTGTCTCCTCATTTTAAAAAAAAAGTATCAAATGTATATATTTTTATTTATTATTATATATAGATTTATAAGACTTTGGAGATCTCTATCCCAGCCTCATTATTTTGCAGATTAGGAAACTTAGCATAGCTTTCCTCAAGGTCTTGGTAGGTACTACAAATCTAAAAATCTTTCCACTTAGTTGTACTACTTCTTTCATATTCTTTTTTTTTCATATTCTATAATGCTGAATATCAGTTAGGCTTCTGCCAGCTAGGTTTTAAAAAAAAATAGACTATTTTTCTGAGTTGATTATTTCCTCTTTCTTGTTGATTTTCGGGGTGGCTTCTGGTACACTGGGGAATCTATTTTCCGAGGTTCAAGTGAAACATTACCACATACGTTGCCAATTATGATGCTATAGAAAAAGCAAACACAATAACAATAAGCAAAAGGAAACTAATAAAATGACAAGTTTATCCTATTGGCTACTGTGGTTTCATTATGCATTGAGTAGAGATTTTAGTTTCTAATTTTACTGTTTTTCACTTGAAAGAAAAAAAATTCACCTCAGTCACTAAGATGAAGAATCCAGAGTGTCATTTCTTTTTTTTCTACTTTGAAAGGCTAACATTTGCATGTTGAGGTATTTTTCCATGTTTGCCACTAGTAAAAAAAAATGACACAACAGTTACATAGATACTGTATCAGTAATCATGATATGATAGAATTACAAAAACAGCATAAAGCTAGGTTGTTGTTGCTTGAAAAGGAAGCCCCATATGGGGCTTTTCACATGTAGTGAAAGTTTCATCAGACAGTCAGAAAATAGCACTGCAATTGTGGGAAGCTGCTCACTCACTGACTCTTTTTTTCTTCTCTAAAACAGACAGACAATTGGGGTTTGGGAGTAGGGCAGATTAGACTTCTAAAGGCTCTCAAAGCTCAGCAGTTTTATACTAGTTTGTGTCTGTGTGGTACTTTAAAGTTTGAAAAGCATTTCAAAAATACGTCTTCCCAACAAGTAGGTACTATGCTTATACCCATTTTACAGATGAGAAAATGGAGACAAACAGGTTAAATTACTTGCCTAGCAACATACTCTAGGAAGTAAATGTCTTAGGCTGATTTGAAGTCAGGCCTTCCTGACTTGAGATCCACTATACTATCCAACACAATGCAACTGTCTCATGAAGGTCAATTCAAGAAAAAAAATAGTGGATTCACCTTTTTAAAAAAATTTTTCTTTTAAATTAAAAAATGCAACAACAACAAATCACTAACAATCCAATAAACAAAGATCAATAAGGGATATTCTTTTATTTCAGGAGATTGGTTAATAAAAGCTCATCCTCAGAGTATGATGAATATAGTCTGCTTCACGGGGAGGCTTTGGTGAGCTCATTTTTGAAAGTTTGTAAGGATGGGGTAATGGAAGATTGCTGGTTAGTACAGATCATGGGTTGCGGATGGGGGAGAAGGAGGAAGAGGAATGGAACTCTTGTCTTTTTTTTCTTCCCTAATGTCAGGCAAGGAGGATAAGTTGCTCTGGGCTTCTGATTAAGGGGACTCTTAGACCCTCTTGTGCCAGAAGGCACTATGTGCCCAACACATAGCTTTGCTATTGCTGAGGGAAGTAGCAACCAGCACCTCCAGTAGATCCAGTGCTAAAAGCACTTAGCTCTGCCATTTCCTTGGCCTTTTTGTCTTTTCTTTCCTATCTTGGGCAAGGAATATTGGGCATGGAATGGACTAGGCTGCAACCTTGGGAGTTTTGAAAGGTCAGAAGAACACAAGAAGTCTGGAAGCTGGTATCTATTGCATTCACCCAGAGACTCATAGCAGCTTGTCCTTCTTCCTGACACCCCTGAAGTTGCTGCTTCTGGCTCAAGTCTGTTTCTTCACTGTAATCAGTACTAGTAATCAGACCAGAACCTGCACAAGCTTTGAAGAGCAAAAGTGTCCTCTATTGTATCATTAACTTCCAAAAGCAGCTTTACCAAAACTTCCCCTATGGTTTGGGAACAGACAGGGCAGACATTCTCTGAGAATAGTGCTCCCATTAGCCAGGATTCCCTGAGGTAAAGAAAACTGTAACCTTCTGTTAACATAGGGTTTTGTGAAAAAAATATATACATATTAAATTTAACAGGATAGTAACAAAAGTGTTTTCCTTATCAGTGTTCTTTTCTGATTTCCTTCTGCTCTCTCCTCTTTTTGTTTCATTGAGCTCTTTCATTTTTCCTTTTTATTTTATATAATTCTCTCATAATGATAATAATTATAACTAACTTTTGTATAGTTACTATATGCCAGATATTATACTAAGCATTTTACCAACATTATCTCATTTAATACTCACAACAACCCTGAGAGATAAATCCTATTATACCCATTTTACAGGGAAGGAAACTAAAGCAAACAAGGATTAAATTACTTCAGTATTCTATTGTGCCACCTAGCTGCCCCATTATTGCATTATTATCCATGGACATCATGATTGGTCACTGCACTGATGTGCCAGTTTTTACAGTTTTAAGTTATAGCCACTGGTCTCTAAGGTTTGATTCATACCTCATAGTGTTGTGAAGAAAGTGCTTTGTAAAACCTAAAACTTGGGCCAATGTGAGCTGTATTTATATATTCTACACAAATGGTGAAGTAAATTCCCTTTATGGTGGATGGTAATAAATTCCCTTTATCTTGCCTCCTCACTGGCCCACAGATGAGGCCTTGGGTCATAATCTCCATAATTAATGACCTGATATTTTAGAAATAGTCCAACTTTCCATGCCCATTGTGGTCCCTTGGGTTTGGTCTTTACAAAAATATATTTGGGGGGCCTAGGATCTAGAAAGTCTATGAATCTTCTTGAGAACCAAATACACTAAGGAGCCACTGACATTTGTAGACCTGAGAGGATAAACTGAACCCAAAGACAGATAAATAGGCCTGTGGATAGGATGCAGGTCACTTGGACTGGAAAAAAAAAACCCTTACAGGTTATTATTACACCTAATTGCTAGGGCCAGACTTAGACTTAGAAAGAGAGATTCTATACATACATAAGCGATAACAGGAGAGAAAGGCAGAGATTTCAGATCTGAAGAGAAGCTTGAAGGCTCTCCTCCAAAAGACCAACTCAGCAAAGAGTGATGGGCAAAAGGAACCTAGTTTTTCCTTTTCACTAGTATGAAGTTTGGTGAATTGTTAAGAGAATAACACTTTGTAAAAAAAAAAAAAAAGTATTCCTGATTTTCTAGGGAATAAGATATGAGCCTATTTTTCATTTTCTGTGGCATCAAACAAAATTGTTCTATAGTTGATCCCTTATTAGTCTGATTGCTTTTAGGGGAGCTGAGAATTCTCTTAAGAAGAAACATCGCCAAATTCTCCTGTTTCCTGGGAAAACCAAGGCATATACATGAGGCAAGGGGAAGCTTCAAGAAACTTCTGAATGTTGAGTTATAGGGTCTAATTAACATACTAGTTACATGTATTTTCACACCAGACAAGAAGTAAAATAACATTAATATTATTTTTTCCAATTATCTTAAGAAATAGTTTTGTTATTTAAATAAATAGTATAAAAATGATCAGCAAGGCTAATATATAAGGGAAAGTATTCCCCAAAGTAGTCTTGATATATTTTTTTAAACCTCATTTGGAATTTGTTTTTCTTTTTTCTTTCTTTCTTTTTTTTTACTTTTTTTTAAAAAAATTTGGGGCTAAGAAGGAAAGGTATAATTGATAGAGTTTGCAAAAAGAAAAGGAAAGGAAAAAAAGAAGCAATGATTATTTTTTGAAATGCATAGAAGACAATAGAAGGAATGTCAGAAGGACAATAGTGGTATAACTTTGAAAGTTGTTTTCTACTGTATTATAATATTAAGTGATTAATAGAACCCTTCTACTTTACTAGGAAGATGAAGTACAGCATAGTAGGCTACTTTTATTCTTTTGGTTAGCTTTATGTAGGTCTGGTAAAGGTGCATTAAAGTTCCTCCACTATTACATTTTACTATCTCTCCTTGTAACTCATTTAGCTTTTCTTTTAAGCATTTACATGCTATGACATTATATATACATATATAATATGTGTATATATACACATAAATACACACATATATACATGTAAATATTTATATATATATATATACACACATGCACATTAAGAATTACTTCATTGTCTATGGCTCTTAGCATAAGGTAGTTTTACTGTCTATTTCTTTTAATTAAGTCTTTTTCTTGGTTTTGTGGTTGTTATTGTTATTTTATTTGATTGGCTTTAGTTATTGCTTTATCTGAGATAGAGATGGTTACTCCTGCCTTTTCCTACCCTTACTTTGAGTTTAAAAAGACTGAAAGGCAACCACTAAAATAAGACCTTTCAGCTACTTCATAGTTTTGCTTGGGGTCATTCTTACTTCATTGTATTAGTAGAAATGGAAGTTATGTTCTGAAGTACCTTTTTTCTAGGATCATATAGGTAGCCTGGATACATGCAAATAAGCAGAACCCTGCTATTTTTGCTGAATTCCAATGCTAACTTGCATAATTTATGGAGGATTTTAAAAAGTGTTTTAATGTATTTTTATTTCATTAAACATTTCCCAATTACAGTGTAACATTCATTTTAAAAAAATTTGAGTTCTAAATTCTCTTCCTCCCATCTCCAGTCCCCCAATGCTTGAGAAGGCAAGCAATATGTGATTGATTATATATGTTTTCATATTAACCATTAGGCAAAAGAAAACACACAAAAACCCTCCAAGAAAAGTAAAATGGAAAAAAGTATGCTTAATTCTGCACTGTGAATTCATCAGTTCTCTCTAGCATTTTTTTATCATGGGTCCTTTGAAACTGTCTGATCCTTCTCTTGATTAGAGGAGTTAAGTTTTTCTGCAATTGATCATTGCAACAATATTGCTATACTGGATACAATGTTCTCCTGGTTCTGTTCATTTTGAAGTAAAACCTAAAATCATCCTGCGTGTTATTTCTTATGGCACAATAATATTCCATTGCAGCAATTTATTCAGCCCTTTCCTAACTGGTGGGCACCCCCTCAATTCCAGTTCTTTGCCAGCACAAAAAAGAACTGCTATATTTTTGTACATATATGTCCTTTTCATTTTCTTGGATCTCTTTGGGATACAGACCTACCTAGTAGTGGTATTGCTGGGTCAAAGGGTATGCACAGTTTTATAGCCCTTTGGGCATAGTTCTAAATTGTTCTCCAGAATGATTGGACCTGTTCACAATGTGTGCTAATCAGTGTGCCAATTTTTCTATATAGCTTCCAGCCTAATTAATCTCTTTACACTGAATCAGTTGGGAGAATTTTCCTTTTTTGTCCTATTAGCCAATCTAAGAGGTATGAGGTGGTTAATTTATGGAGTTTTTCAAAATCATTTTTGTAACATTATTCCACCCAAGTCTGGGCAACAACAGCTCAGTGGTATTGGTAAGCGTTATTGGGTGGAATAGAGAAGAGTTGAAATGTGACTCTGGATTGATCTCTATGCCATCCAAACTTCATTCCTGAATGAAAAGACTTTTTTGGATAAAGAGAGGAAGAGAAGGAGTTAGAGTCAGAAGTGGGACTGTGCAGATACATGGGAAAGCTGTCCCCCAACATGTTTCTTTATTTCAAGCTGCTGAAATTCTAGTAACCACTGGAGAATCTTTCCTATCTCTCATGACTTCCTCAGTTGAGCTGAGATTATCTTGCTACCCAAGGATTCACTTTCCTGCATTCATTTGCCTACTGTATAAAGTCTCTGATTTCTGAATTATGCTTACTGTTTTTTCTGATAAAGAGGTTAGCAAGTTATCTGTGATTATCCTTTCATATAACCAGTTCTTGATGAGAGGGACTAAGCTGGTGAGAGAGTAAGCTAAGTGTTAGGTTCCTCTTTACAGAAACCAGGGAAAGTACTTTTTATTTTGAACCTCTAAAAGAGAAAGTATAATAGATTTAGACTACAAATATTTGAGATGTGGCATATATATGTGTGTGTGTGTATGTATACATATATATATGTATGTATATATATGCACACATCCCCATATAAATTCTGGATTAATACCTCTCTTAGAAATAAAAGAATGAAGGAATGATCACCCACTCTTAGCTGTGCTCTATCCTGCCTGTCCCAACTCTCCTAGGTTATTCAATCTCTTATTCTCCACAAAAATGGAAATCAAAGTCTCCCTTTTAAAGTATGGTACAAGGCTTTCCAGATCCTAAGCCAGATATCTGTCTGTCTATGGAGTACCAGCCATGCTTCTAATAGAAGCATTCACATGAGGCTTAGGAAAATAGATATTTAGTCTGACTTCACTTATTTTTGAGGAAACTTTTGTTTTTATTTTAGAATGTGTCAATCATACATATCACCATTCTAAACAAATTTTTCTTTTGGCTTTGTTTTCTTTTTAATTAATTTTTCCCAATAAACAGCATTTATTTTTCTTTTCTTCCAACTTTTCCTTCCTCCTCCACTGAAAAAGTAAACCTTTGTAACTAATATGCAGAGTCAAGCAAAATAAAGTGCCACACTCACTATATCCAAAAATTATATCTTATCCTGCATATTTATTTCATTATCTCTCTATCAAGAGGTGGGTAGCATTCTTCATCATTGGTCCTTTACAATGATGACTGATCACCACATTAATCATTGTATTTATCAGAGCAACAAAATATTCATTTGGGAGCCTATTCTTCATTTTCTGTGTTATTCATTTGGGAAACTCCATTTTCTACACACCATTAGTGTCCTGGTTCCTTAGAGGAGTCAGAGGGTCGGAAAAAGATAATCTGAGTTTAATTGTGGTTTTTAAAAAATCATCTGAAAGTAAATAAATAACTTGATTAAATTAGCTTTTAAAAATTTAACAAAGCACCACCTGGGTTGGGATTTTTTTGTCTTTCAATTTTTAGAGATATTAAATACCTCAGACCACTTATTCAAATGGGGTTGGAAGGGTGATGGTGACTTTTTATAAGTAAAAGAAGGATAATGGAGCCATAACTGACTATCCTCCACAGTCAGCTGGGACAATTTTCATGATGTCAAGCCAGCAAGCATCTGGAGAGGGTGACAGGGAGCTATTTGTGGTGGTAATAATAGGCAACGGTTGTTATTCCTTTCTCTCCATTACATATTTAAAAAGTGTGTTACCCAATGGGTCAACTGTTGTACTATATTGTCTTTAGGAAGTGGTCCCAATATAATATTTGCTGACATAATCTCCCTTAGGTTGAGAAACACTGAACTAGAAGTTTTTATTTGTCAAGGGGGCAGGAGGTGGAACCGAGAATTAATTGGAGTTTTGGTTTCAGTTTGACAGTGTGGCCTAAGGTCTGCAGATAACACAAAGGCAGCTCTTTTTATTACAGAATCAAAAAAAAAAAAGTTGTAATGCTCAAATGGATCTGTGATATTATCAGTGGATGATCCCACCCACAAGAACCTTACAAACTATCCATGCCTGCCAATCCTGTTTGGCTTTTGTTCATGTCCTCATGTAAGTCTATCATAGGATCCTACCCAACCAACTAAAGGCCTTTGTTGATTTGTGTTGACCTCATGATGATACTAGTGGAACATAAAGCTATCCAATATTTATCCTTGTGTTTTATCACATAACCACACTATTTTTCTTTTTTGATTACATATTTCTTTGATGACATCCTTCAATTCTTTTTTGTAAAATTCCTTGTTTCTATTGTGTGAGGCCATGTGACTGAATAGTGACTAATATGGAAATGTTTTACATGGCTGCACATGTATGACATATCTAATTGTTTAACGTCTTACAGGGAGTGATGGAATTTGGAACTCAAAATGTTAAATGAACAACAATAAAAAAAACCTCAACCAAATGTTTAAAAATTTATTTAACATGTAATTGGGGAAAACATGAAATGTATGTTTAAAAAGAGAGAGAAGTGACCTCAGCATAAAGGAAATCTGAGTTCAAGCCTGGGATACCCTGGAACCACCTCAACTCAAGAGCTGATTGGTATATTTTTCAGCCCAAGCATTTATACCTTGGGCAAAGGAAATATATCACAGCTTGATTTATTGTTTTGGTGATTGTCTAGATTTAAGAAAATGATGGAGAAAATGGCAATAATGCAAATCAACTTAAAATGTATCCTAGGTATAATTTGCTCCCTAGAGAACTGATTTTTTTTTTTTTGGTAAGGCAATTGGGGTTAAATGACTTGCCCAGGGTCACACAGCTAGGAAGTATTAAGTATCTGAGGCCAAATTTGAACTCGGGTCCTCCTGACTTCAAGGCTAATGCTCCATCCACTACACCACCTAGCTGCCCCCAGAGAACTGATTTTTACACTTTATTAGCACATCCTTAGTTATGCTCCACCTCTGACACAAACTACCTCTGTGATCTTGGGCAAGTGAAAACTTCTCAGGAAGCTAAGATTTCAAGTGAATAATATGCAGTGGTACGAGTTCTTTATACCAATGAAATCAGAAGTGTTTCTCTCTCCCCTCCAATAAAAAGGTTTAATATAGACAGAAAAAAGAATATTGGCATTGACTATAATAATTTCACATAGAAGTTTAACTGTCATGAACCAACTTCCTTTATTAGGTGACTAAAAAATAGATTTCCTTCCTAAGCAGAGAAATATGGCCGCCAAGGTTAACCCTGGCTTAGAATAAAAGCTTGATTGTAAAGTCTTACAGAGAAGAATGGTGGAACATTATGAGTTGTATTGCCCTATAAAATAGCAAGAGAAAGTAGAAGAAGAACACTTTAAAGAAGGATTGGGGAGGGAACCAACCAATTAATGACAACTTGAGGCCATTTTTAGGATGAAAGTAGGACAACAAAAAGATATGATGGAATCCTTTTTCAAAGACTTTTAGAACAAACTTTTTTTTTTTAGCCAAAAGTACAGTGGAGACACCATATTTGTTCTCCAATATCCTGGTCCTGGATGTCCTTAGAAAGCAAAGAGAAATTATATGGAACTTAAAAATGTGAAAATCAGCTAGACTAGACCAAGTGTAGGTAGACAGACGGATCTATATCTACATCTACAATTATATATCTATGTCCCTAAATAGATATTTATACTTATTTATATAGGCCCCTGCCAGGTCCATACATAAATGATATTATATTGATAGAATATTATGAGCTTAAGAAATAACGAAATTGATAATTTCAAAGAAACCAAGACTTTTATGAATTGGTATAGAGTGAGTAGGACCAGGAGAACAGTTTATTTTATGCAATAATAGTTATAAAAATAAACAATTTTGAAAAGCTAAGGAACTCTAATTGATACCTCACCAACTATGCTTGTAGGTGATTGATGATGTAGAATACCATTCACTCCTGTCAGAGAGGTGATAGACTATGCAGATTGAGGCACTTATTTTTTGATATGGTCAATAAGAGAATTTGTTTTATGTGATTCTACATATTTGTTACAAGGATTTTGTTTTTGTTTTTCCTGGAGATGATGAGGATAGAGAAAAGAAATTGGAACTGGAAAAATTAATTGGAAAATTGGAAAATTTGGAAAAAGTAGTAATTAGAAATTATTTTGGAAAAAAATAGTTTGTGGGACACTAATACATTGTTGGTGGAATTGTAAACAGATCCAGCCATTCAGGAGAGCAATTTGGAACTATGCTCAAAAAGTTATCAAACTGTCCATACCCTTTGATCGAGCAATGTTTCTACTGGGCTTATAATATCTCAAAGAAATCTTAAAGGAGAGAAAGGGACCCATATGTGCAAAAATGTTTGTGGCAGCCCTTTTTGTAGTGGCAAGAAACTGGAAACTGAGTGGATGCCCATCAGTTGAAGAATGGCTGAATAAGTTATAGTATATGAATGTTATGGAATATTATTGTTCTGTAAAAAATAATCAACAGGATGATTTGAGACAGGCCTTGAGAGACTTGCATGAACTGATGCTGAGTGAAATGAGAACAACCAGGAGATCATTATACATGGCAACAAGATTATAAGAAGACCAATTCTGATGGATGTGACTCTTTCCAACAATGAGATGATTGAGGCCAGTTCCAATGATCTTGTGATGAAGAGAGCCATTTACAACCAGAGAGAGAACTGTGGGAACTGAGTGTGGATCACAACATAGCATTTTCACTCTTTTTATTGTTGTTTACTTGCATTTTGTTTTCTTTATCATTGTTTTCCTTTTTGATCTGATTTTCTTGTGTATCAAGATTATTGTATAAATATGTTTACATATATTAAATTTAACATATATTTTAACATGTTTAACATATATTGGATTACTTGCCATCTAAGGGAGAGGGTGGAGAGAAGGAGGAGAAAATTTGGAACACAAAGTTTTATAATAGTCTTTGTTGAAGAATTATTCATGCATATGTTTTGAAAATAAAAAGCTTTAAGGAAAAAAAAAAGAAAAAAAAAACAGTTTGACAAGAGTAAATAGAATCACCGGAGTTCTTCAAATAGGTTACAACTTATCAATAATAGAAGGTATTCCTGACTAGATGCATATTATATTTAGACTTAGAGGTCCCCTTCCAACTTTGGGATTCTGTGATTGAGAAACTCTAGACATATGTCTCTTACTAAACAATCATCTACCCATCTGAGTATCTGCAGAAACTCCCCATCCCTCCCCACTGTTTTTGGTGATTTCCCTTTCTTTTCCCTTCCCCACCAGAAGTACCACTGCTGTACTCCTCCCTCCCCAACATTGATTCCTGATTTCACTTCTCTATAGCAAGATCTGTAAGGCTAAGTGGAGGGAAAGGAGTTTGTAGAGATGGAGGAGGGAGGGAAGAGAAAAGCCTTTTCTTCCTCATCAACTAGCACTTGTTTGTGGAGCCAAAAAGGAAAGGAGAAGAAAAATCCATGCTCTGGGCAGGTATACTTTGGAGGGTGGGACAAGGTGTAATAGGAAGCAGTATATCCATGGTATCGCAAATTGGTTATTCTTGAATGCATTTTTCTGTAGGAAAAAATTGTATACTTGATACTTAGATTCTTTAGAATTGCAGGACACTGCAGTTGCAAGTTAATTAGTTCATCTCTATTCTGTTCTGAAAACAGAGCCACTAGGTGGAATTACTTCTGTTAACGATGATGGCAATGATGTTTGTTAGGAAGTAGGAAAAGGGCTTTGGAAAGAACATAGGATTTGGAGTCTTGATTGGGTGACCTTGTATGACCTTAGGCAAGATTAACCTCTTGACCTCTCTCTGGATTCAGATTCTTAAACTGTACAATGAAAAGACTTGATTAAATATTCTCTAATGACTCTTCAATTCTATGATCAAGTGACAATGAGGTTCCATGTGACAATAGAACATTACCCAGTTCCTCTGTTGTGGACTTGTAGATCCATCTGCAGTCAGTTGGTTGCTCTCCCCTTTGAAAGTGAATTCTGGCTGCTTCAAGTAAACTACTCCCTCAGTTCTTCCTGCTGTACCTGCCTTCTCTGAGTTCATGCTGTATCCTGTAGCTAATTGTGCACACATTTTTTCCCCCTTAAGCATCCTGAGATTCAGGCACTAATTGGATCTTTCTTTGTATCCTCAGTGCTAAGAATTAGAAAACGAGAAACCTTTTGTTAGCATCCACAGCAATAATTGGTTAAGTGCTAAGGACTGTGCTAAATTCCTGCAGATAATCCAACCTAAATAACCCTAAAAAATCAGCCCTTGGACCCAAAGATACTACAGGCTAATGAGGAAGACAATATAGAAAGAATTATGGGGTGTGTGTGTTTGGGTGAGAACATTGTTAATGGAAAGTGGTCTTAGAGGGAAATTGGAGAGGAAGGACAAGAAAGGCCTTTATAAAAAGAAAGGATTTGGATTGAGTCAAAGAAATGAAGGGAAGTTAGGAGGTAGAGCATTTTTCTGAAACACTTATCCAGTATCATGTGGCTTTATAGCTTTTTGTGTGTGACATACTACTGTTAACTAAGAGCAGAGATGCCTCTGTTCTTTCTGCCTGCTTTCTCCTCTCCCCCCCCCCTCCTGATGCTTGATAAATGAATATTAGATTAAGTTGCAATTGTTGCATCCTTTGGGGGGAAGAGGAGAGGAAATGAGCAGTGTTTCAGGGGCAAATGAAATGGCTGAATACCCCAATATTTGACATCCAAATACCATGGAGCCAGAATCTGCAGAGCAGATAAACTATCCCCCCCCCACCTCAGTCATCAGTGTGGTTCTGGTCAAATCATTCCCCCCCAGTTATGAATTTGAGTTATCCTCTCTTCACTGTAGTCTAGAATAGAGGCCTGAATTGGCCCCCTAGCTGGGGGATTATGTTCCCCAGGCCCATGCCACCCTTGTCAGGATACCAATTATTATTTTATTATTATTTTTGGAGACAGCCAGAGAGGGATTAGATTAGATGTCTTCCAGTGCTACAGTCCTAAATTACACATGTATTTTTCGTCCTGACTTTGCACTGTGCAAACCAATTCAATAGCTTTGGTTTTCTTACTTTGTGAAATGGAGATAATAATAAAGTACTGATCTCACAGAGCAATTTGTAAAAAGTAAATGAGTAAAATGCTACATCAGTGAGTTATTTTTCAAGTTTACTGCTACAAAATGAAGTTCTAAATAGGATGAAGTTCTCTTCATCCTACTGAAAAAATTAATAATTCCCAATCTCACAGATGCGTTAAGGTTTGCAAAGTTAAGGTTGCCACCCGGTGAGGTAGATAGGACATGTGCTGTCCTAATTGTTTGGATTAGGAAACAAGATTAGAGAAGCTGTGATTGAATCAGTCCCACAGTTAGTACCTGAGTCAGGAATGGAACCTACATCTCTGACTCCAAGGTCAATTGCATTTTTTTTTTCTTGATATCTCTACCATAACATTCACTTTGTTGGATGATTTCCCAGCTCAACCTTTCACTAAGGCAAAGCCCAAGGCACTGAAAACCTTGATTCCTTCTACAGATAGAAATGTTGGGGCTTTGCACTTGATTAACAAGAGTAAGCAATCATAGCCCATATCCCAGGAGACTTCCATCTAGTTTTCCTACTTTACCCCTTAGGTTTCAGAGTCCCAAAATCTCCCCATCTGAACATGTTCTTACTCAATTAAATTCTTCTTTAAAAAAGTTGGCCTTAGTTCCAATGATTTTGTGTTGCAGAGGACCATCTACACCCAGAGAGAGGACTGGGGGAACTGAGTCTGGATTACAACATAGCATTTTCACTCTTTGTTGTTTGCTTGCATTTTTTTCCCTTTATGATCTGATTTTTTTGGTGCAAGATAATTTTATAAATAAATATACATATATTGGATTTAACATGTATTTTTAACATGTTTTAACATTTATTGGGTTCCTTGACATGGGGGAAATTTGGAATGCAAGGGTTAATGTTGGGAAATTATCCATGCATATGTTTTGAAAATAAAAAGCTTTAATAAAAAAAAGAAAGAAAAAGTTGGTTTTATGTTGCTTGCCTTGGGCCTAGAATTTCTAACTATGGTTCTAACTCCTAGTTAATAATTTCAATGATTTTCCTATGGGGTGGGAAGTTCTAAGTGTAAACTCTGCAAATCCCAAATTGCTAAATATAGCATACACCTAACAGCAATCTGCTGAATAAGCAACTTTCAGTATTTGCAAAGTGTTTATTAATGTTCCTTGGAGCTTGTTTATTATAATATCATGATCCAAGTCATAACCCACTTCACTGTTGAGAGGGGAAAACTTGTAATATTTGTCCAAGGTCACACAGAAAAAGATTGTGAAAGCTCCTAAGCCTCAGACCCTCTTTTACCTCAGTCTTATGCTGGTGAAAAAGGCTTCATTTAGTTTCTGTCTTTTAAAATATATTGCTCTCTCTTTTTTTAATGATCACTTTCAAGTACTTTTATCCCAACCTCAACCCATTCTCTCATCACCTCCCTTACCTCCAATTAGTGAGTTACTATTATCCCTGGTAACAAAGAACAGTAACAAAAAAAGGAAAATTAAAATGAGCAAAATCAAGACATCAGTGAAATCTTGAGGTATATGCCGTATTTCACACCCTTAATCCTCGATTCTGTTCAGTCTGTCAGTCAGTCCACAAGCATTTTAGTAAAAACTAAGTGCTAGGCACTGTGCCAAATCTACAAGAAAGGCCCAAACCCTGTCATTGCTTTTAAGGGGACACAACATGCAAACTATTATGAATTTATAAGATATATGCAGAATAAATAGAAAGTCGTGTTAGAGGGGCAGCTAGGTGGCGCAGTAGATAGAGCACCAGCCCTGAAGTCAGGAGGACCTGAGTTCAAATCTGGTCTCAGACACTTAACATTCCCTAGCTGTGTGACCCTGGGCAAGTCACTTAACCTCAATTGCCTCAGCAAAAAAAAAAAAAAAAAAAAGTCATGTTAGAACGGTTGGAGAGACCTCCTGAAAAAAGTGGGATCTGAGTCGAGCCTTGAAGAAAGTGAAGGTAGTGTGATGCTTCTCCTTCTCCCCC
>JAJPUD010000110.1:691949-720559 GCA_023553655.1 Myrmecobius fasciatus
CAGATTTGAACTCAGGTCCTCCTGACTTGAGTTTAATACTTTTCAAGTACCTTTCGAAAATCTAGCCTCAAGTCAGTCTTTACGGGAGTTATTAATATAAGGGATCCTGTTCCTGTTTTGAATTTGGGGAAGGAAAAACCAGATTAATCAGTATTTATGGGAGAACACCTCGAAAGTCCAGGCTGAGGTTACCTGTGAGACCCTTGGAGAGGGAATCTGGGTGCAGTGGGGACAGATAGGCAGTGCCGCAAAGCTCTCTTCACCACGAGAAGCCAGAAAGAACAACTCAAGTAAATGCAGTCTCTGCTGAGCCTTCCACTGCCTCCCCCTCCCTCCTTCTCCCCTAAATCCCACCATTCTCAGAACACACTTAGCCTTTTTTATTTAAGAAACAAAATATCGTCCAGAGCCTTCTACATCACATCACAGAGGTTAATAACTTAAGTCTTAATTTTAAAAAAAAATAAGTTCCCCCGCAAATAAATCCAATTCCAAATATCCTTGCGGGCTCTGCAGGCTAGTCTAAGTTTAACAAGGGGTGAAACCCCTTCAGCTTCCGGCCCGGCCCCGGAGTTCATCTGGCGCCTCAAACCTACAGTTCCTGAGAAAATGACCATTAATACAAATTGCTGGATTCCTGAAGTGGGAAGACCGGGTGTGGAAAGTCCAGGTTACTGGCAATTGGCTCAGTAGACGAGGTCCCGGGCCAAGCCTGGCCGCGGCTCCCGGCCCGACCCAGGCAAGGAGCAGTTTCCAGTGGAGAGGGAGGAGGGAGAATAGTGGTGAAACTTTTAAGGGTAAGGGACTGAGCACACGGTTCCCAGCAGGGAGGAACTCGGCTGTGGGTGGAGCTCATCTGTCTTCCCAGCACTGTTAGGCAGATTGTTAGTAACATCACTCCTCTGGGGCCCTCCGGCTCCGGACTTAGTGGGGTATCAGAGTCCTGGCTAGAGAGTTCACTTTACAAAAGGAGAAATGGAGGCCCGATGAAATTAAGTAACGTGGCCATGTCACAAACAGTAACGGAGCTGAAATGTGAATAACTTCTGCTCCCTGCCTCCAAATCCAGTAATTAGGGGCAAAGTGGTACACAGCTGTCAGAGGATCTCACTGATACTTACAATATTTATGAAACATTGAGCAAGCCACTTAACCTGTCTGGTGGACCTCAGTTGTCTCACGGTTAACTTGAATCAGCTGAACTTCAGCTCTCCTGTTCTTTCTAAATTTAGAGTATAAGCTTCTTGAGGCTGGCTTGCTTTTATTTTTATATCCCCGGCGTTTATAAAGCACAATTCCTGCATAAGGTAAAATCTATCAGTCCATCGATCTGCTAGCTGTATCTACCTCGTTCTGGGCCATTAAAGACGTAGCAATAGAGTTGAAGAAACGGGAAGAGAGTAAGTTTTGGCCCAATTCAGAATAGGTGCATCTAAGAGCCCGGGGGAGGAGGCGAGGTTAAGGGTGGGGGGAAGAGGGTCTTCGAATAATAGAGTTTCCTCCAAACTCATTTGCCTGGCGAGGTGGGAAGAATTCATACCCCCGGCAAACTAGCTCTCTTCCTTAGCACGCACTTAGAGAAAAGCTCAAAACCCACAGCTCCTATCCTATCCACTGGGACAGGGAATTAAACTTATCATCGGGTGTTCTGACTTCTCTCTCCACAGGAGTTTTTCTTTTTTCTTTTTGAGGGGAGGTAGCAGTGGGTGAGCACTACAGCTGGGAGCCCCGGGAGCTGCTTCCTGTCTCCAGAATAATTCGGGAATTCCCCCTTGCCCCTCAGCTAGTCTCGCCTCTCATAAGCCCCGCCCCGGCCCCGCCCCCTACCCGTTCCCCCTGTGCGTTTAGGAACTTGACACCCAGTGGGGAGGGGGAATTTCCCACCTCCTGGACTCAGGCTTCCCCTGCTATCCGGGCCACCACTTTCTGATTACACAGAGAAAGGGGAAATGGAAAACATCAGAGGGGAGGGGGCGGTGTCGCCTGGTCTTCTCCGCAGCGCCACCCGTCGCTGGGCTCAGACGCAGTGAGTCAAGGAGCTGGCTGAGCCTGGGCGCTTAGCCGCCGCCACTTTACTTCTGCTGGGGCGGAGACCTGGGGCCCCCACTCTGGCGCTCTTCGCGGCTCTGGGTTCTCGCTCCACCCCCTTCTCGCTCACGTCGAACCTTTCCGGCGAAGCTGCAGCTCGGCCCTGGCTGGGGCCACACTCCCGCAGTGCACTAGCTGGGAGGGCTCCGCTGGAGAGGTCCAGTCGCCCGTCTGCCCGCCGGGCTGCACGGGGGCTCCAGGTAGGACACGGACTGGAAGCTGGGGCATCACGGGGGCACCGGGGGACTCATCTGGAGTGGGGAGAGGATTTTTTTTTTTTTTGGCAGCGTCCCGCTTCTCTGTTCCCGACTGCCGGGAAGAGGAGGGGAACTCCCCGGGGACCAGCTGGATTTACGAACCAGCCGCTTCTGAGTTTCCTTCCTCTCGACCCGGTTGGGATGCTACGAGATCCCGCTGGAAAGCACCTTGCGAAACTCTAACCGGTGGCGGTCTTTCGACCCCGCCTCCTTCCTTCTCGCTCCTGGATCCCGTCTGTCCGTAAGACTTGCTCGAGGTTGGTAGTGCAGGTCTGGGCAGTGCCCAGGGAGGTGGGATTGACACCTCACCTCCCTCCCACGGCCGCTGGGGTGCTCGCAGAGCTCGGTCTCAGGTGAGTGCGAGCCAGACCCAAATGTGCACGATCCTGCCCCTCTGCTCTTTGCACCCCTTTAAAATAGCAGTACCCGTATTTATCTCCTAATAGATCAACCTAGTGCATCTTAGTGATCTAATCCTAAGAATGATAACTAAATTGCAGGTTCTCAAGGGACTGAGCGTTTTAATGAAGTAACGAGATCAGGGGAGGCCAGACTGGGGGTGGGGGAAGACGAGTTGGCTGGGGAGGCAGCAGGGAGTTCGGGGCTTTGGGGAGTCCGACTCAGTTGCTCCGAGTATTTTCTAAATGCCTTTTGCGTCATAGCGTCAAGACTGGGCTTTGGGGCTCGGAAGACTGTCAACAAGGGGGTGGGTGGGAGAAACTTCATGGAAATTACTTCTTGTCTGCGGGCTGCTCCCCTTCACCCTGACACCCCGAGGCGCAGTGTCCAATCCTTGCGGGCTCGGAAACTGACAGGTTCAACCAGAAAGTGTTGAAGGCTATGTTTCAGGTTGTTGGTTGGGATTTTTCCAAAGGGAGTGAGGAAGGGAGAGGGTAGAGCCCAATCTAGTCTGGTTTAAATGATGTAAACTCTTGCTAATTTTCATCTTGGAGGAGTGGATAGTTTGAACCCAAAAAAGGGGCTGTTCCTTGAAATTAAAAATACATCAGTTTTACATACCATTACTTTGAGTAATCTCTATAGGCCGACTAGACAATTATCTCATCCAAAGGTTTTCTTTTGTATTTACTGTTTGACCTGCAAAGCAGCTTTTCTCTTCAGTTTAAATCTTTGGCTTTTTGTGATTAACTAAAGCAAAGTGTGCTTCAGTTCAATTAAAATACATCAGTATCAGGCTTTATTCTGGAAGGTCTCTATTTCCAGATTAGAAGTGCTGTCCAGACACCTGGCTACTCTTTTCTGTGGGAAAGGGAACACCTTCATTTGCATATTAAAGCAAGAAATCTTTGCACCTGGGGCAATTGACCACAAAGTAAATCCTCCCCTTCCCACCCTTTCTTTCCAGAACCTCAGTTTAAAATAAACTTGTGTAGAGCTCTTACATTGAGAACCTCAGTTTAAAATAACTGGTGTAGAGCTTACATTGATTACCAGATAGCAGCCACCGCCTCCATCAGGAGTCTTGCAAGCTACATCCCACAACAAGATTCTTGCAGATCTTCAGTAGTTTACATTTTTAGGGCTGCTGTTTTAAAAGCCAAATGGATGATCTCTTTTGCTTCTTCAGGACTTTGAGGTAAATAGATTAGTATTCCTCCCCCCCCTTTTTTTTCTTGATAATATACCAAGGTTAATAAGGTGTGAAAGTATTGGGCTGGAAGTCAGAAGACAGGTGTTTCTAAGAGTACCTACTGTGCCATTCTGTGAGCCTCTGGACCCTCAAATATAAAACATGATTTATTATACTTCACACTGGTTACTGCTCTATCTTAAGGGGTTGCTATGAGGATAGCACTTGGTAATCCTAAAGGCACTAGAGTAATGAGTTGTAAATAAAGACCTTGATTAACCTTAGGTGACCCCTGACTAGTCACAGGGTAGGGACTTCCTACTCTACTTTTGATATCAATTTAACAGAAATTAACCTAGAACATTGTACTACTTACCTCTGCTATGGCTTTTACCTGGTGACTTTATACTTCCCTCTTCCAGGTGTAAAGTTTTGTAGAGTTTTTTTTTTTTTTTTTTTGGCAGTAAGTTGCTTATTCTCTGAAGAGGGAAGACATGGCATTTGGCATACATATTGCTGCAAAGCATTGATTGCTATGCTAGAACAACTTCACAATTAATCCATTCTTTCTGCTGCCTGCTCTCATTCTGTGCAAACTGAACTTTCTAAAGCTCACTTTTGCTCAACTGTAATACAAAATTTTAGTGGGACCTGCACTACCTTATGGATTCTTGAGACTAGTTCCGAAGGTATCAGTATCTTGTCATTCAACTTAAAAAGCAACTCAGAAAACTTCACCACCTGCATCTGTAGAAGTATTAATTCCATAAGTTAATCCTCAGCACCATGTTACTGTTATGTCAGTGGGAGGGATGTGGCTGAGAGAACATGGATACCATTTTAGTTTTGAGCACATTTAGTTGCAGTTTCTTCTTTTACAAAACAGGCTTGAAAAACAGAAGTTAAAACTCTACTTAGCATCCTGTTGACTTGGGAGGGCTTATTGACTTACTAATGAAATATGTTTCTTTAAAAAAAAAAAAAAAGTCCATGGGTTCACATGACTCCAGAGAGGAAGCAGGGAAAAATTCCAGAGTTTACACTTGGCTCAGTTGATGCCAGTGTGAAAGGCATGTTTTTAAATTCCTACAGATTGCCTCAAGAGCTTATACCAGAATAACTTTTGAGGTGAGCTTGATCAAGAGATTTAATGTTTGACCTTAAAATTGCTTAGCTTCTGAGCTCTACAATCTGAAATTAAAATTTTAGGGAGGCCTTTTATTTTTCAAACTACATCTGTGACTTCATGTAGGGAATTCTCTCTTGCAATGAAGATTGGCCCTTACTTTGCAACCTGTAGTCTAGAAGATTAATTAAAATAATATGAGGATGAGAGAATTGATTTACTCTTTCCAAATGCCAGTGTCCATAGGAATATGGTCTTTTTTCATAATCATCCTTTACACAAGGGCCAAAAGAACATATTGGCTATGCTATACTGTAGTAGTAGGTTTGTCTTCATGACAGATCAAGTACTTAATCCTTTTTTAAAAAATAATTCACTTAACATAACTGGGGGCTAGGGCTACATCATTTTTCAGAGAAGCTCCTGAGGTGAAACATATCCCTGTATGATTCAAGTCATTCATTCACAGCCTAACAATGTGGACCATATTCTCAGAGCTATGATCTGAAGAGAAGGCTATGATCTTTATCACCCTCGTAGAAGATTGTTAGTTTATGATTACAGAATCCTTAAATGTTTGTATATTTATGCAGAGTATGGAGGTGTTTCTTTCAGAATGCTTGCTTTGAACTAGAGACCATTGCCCATTTTCCAGGTAGTATTTTCCAGCAAGAGAAAAATAGAAGATGGGGACAGGAACTGGGCCTTTAATTTTATTGGTATAGGAAGATGGTTATCAAATGTTTTGATTTCATGACCCTTTTACACTCTTAAAAATTGAAGATTGCCAAGAAAAGATCTAAATGAGTTCATGATCTAGATATAAAGAGTGATATTGTTAGCAAATTAGAGGAACATAGGATAGTTTACTCTTCAGACCTGTGGAGATGGAATAAATTTATGTCCAAAGAAGATCTGGAACTCTTAATTGAACACCAGATAGATAATTTTGATTATATTAAGTTTAAAAGTTTCTGTACAAACAAAACTAATGCAGACAAGATTAGGAGGGAAGCATCAAATTGGGAAATCATCTTTACATTTAAGGGTTCAGATAAAGGCCTCATTTCTAAAATAGAGAATTGTCTCATATTTATAAGAATTCAAGCCACTCTTCAATAGATAAATGGTCAAGGGATATGAACAGACAATTTTCAGATGATGAAATTAAAATAATTTCTAGTCATATGAAAAGTTTCTCCAAATCACTATTGATCAGAGAAATGCAAATTAAGACAACTCTGAGGTACCACTACACACCTGTCAGATTGGCTAAAATGACAGGAAAAGATAACGATGAATGTTGGAGGGGATGTGGGAAAACTGGGACACTAATATGTTGTTGGTGGAACTGTGAACGGATCCAACCATTCTGGAGAGCAATTTGGAGCTATGCTCAAAAAGTGATCAAACTGTGCATACCCTTTGACCCAACAGTGTTTCTATTGGGCTTATATCCCAAAGAGATCTTAGAGGAGGGAAAGGGCCCCACATGTACAAGAATGTTTATGGCAGCCCTTTTTGTAGTGGCTACAAACTGGAAACTGAATGGATGCCTATCAATTGGAGAGTGGCTAAATTGTGGTATATGAATGTTATGGAATATTATTGCTCTGTAAGAAACGACCAGCAGGATGATTTCAGAGAGGCCTGGAGAGACTTGCATGAACTGATGCTGAGTGAAACGAGCAGAACCAGGAGATCATCATGCACAGCAACAACAGTATTACATGATGATCAATTGTGATGGACATGGCTCTCTTCAACAATGAAATATCTCAAACCAGTTCCAACTGTTCAGTGAAGAAAGCCATATACACCCAGAGAGAGGAATATGAAATGTGGACCACAACATAACATTTTCATGCTCTCTATCGATGTTTTCTTGCATTGGGTTTCCTTTCTCAGATATTTTTGTTCATGTAGATACGATTGTTCTTGCACAGCAAGATAAGTATGGAAATATGTATACATATATTCGACTTGTCAAGTATTTTAATATAATTAACATGTAGTGGACTTCCTGCCATCTAGGGGAGGGGAGGGGATTAGGGGGAAAATTTGTAACGGAAAGCTTTGTAAGGATCAATGTTGAGGAACTACCCATACATATGTTATGCAAACAAAAAGCTTTAATAAAAAAAAATTGAAGATTAGCCTCTTCCCCTCCACTTTTGTGAGTTGTGTTTATTTATATTTATCATAATAAAAACATCTATTATTGGGAAAATAGTTATGAACCCTTGGAAGAATTTTGGAGCATATGGGATCCTCAGACCACAGAATTCCTAGCTGAAGCCAGAAGTCATTGAACAGTATTTAACAGCATAA
This sequence comes from Myrmecobius fasciatus, assembly GCA_023553655.1. Lineage (NCBI taxonomy): Eukaryota > Metazoa > Chordata > Mammalia > Dasyuromorphia > Myrmecobiidae > Myrmecobius > Myrmecobius fasciatus. The sequence goes on from JAJPUD010000110.1 coordinate 699,343, forward strand.
ATAAATAAAAACAAAAAAGATATATATGATTTAATTTTTTTTATTTTTTAATTCATTTTTTAAAAATTAAATCATATATATCTTTTTTGTTTTTATTTATTTATTCTGTTAAATACTGTTCAATGACTTCTGGCTTCAGTTAGGAATTCTGTGGTCTGAGTATTTGCATAACATATGTATGGGTAGTTCTTCAACACTGACCATTACAAAGCTTTCCGTTACAAATTTTCCCCCTTATTCCCCTCCCCTCCCCTAGATGGCAGGAAGTCCACTACATGTTAATGATAGTAAAATAATATATGATTTAAAATGTGTGTGAATTAGTGGCCCCAGTTTCTATTTGAGTTGAACACCATTAGTCTAGAACATTGAGAGGTTGTGACTTGCAGTCACAAAACCAATATGTACCTGAGGTTAGACTTGAACCCAACTTTCTATCCACCAGGTCATGCTGCCTCTCCAAAGAAAATATCCCTTCTACTCAGTTTTTAAATTGAAATGTTCCCTAGTATTGAATAATTACTTAAATTCCCCCCCTTCCCTTTTATCCCCTTTTAAAAATTCCCAGGAGTTGCACCTGATGTATATGATGCTATAAATCTACAGGCAGCTAGGTGGCACAGTAGGTAGAGCACAGACTTTGGAATCTAGAATTCACTTCCAATCTCAGATACTAGCTGTGTGACTCTGGGCAAGTCATTTAACCTGGCTTGCCTCAAAAAAAAAAAAAAAATATATATATATATATATGTACTGTAACTAAGTATTGGTTAACTTTAATAGCTAGCAGATATTTCATTTTTGAATAACTAATATTGTATCCCTTTATCTGTTCTTATGAATGTTATTTGCATCAGCCTTCTAACTAAAATCTCCTTCCATAGTAGCATCCAATGAAGTAAATGTTTTTGGTGAAGAGAGATAAAGAAAGCCTAATTCACTAGTTAAGTGGCATGTCTCCAGACTTGCAGGCACTAACAAAACGGAGATCTGAAACTGTAATCCTTTTCCCAGTTAGCACTTTTAATTTGTCCATTTAGATCTAGAATTATTCCCAGAAATAGAACTTTCATCTGATGACCTCCCAAAGAATGTAACACAAATTATTTGCATAGAAACTGGCTCCAGAGAGTAAATTTCATTTGCCAAGTTAACTAATTGAAAGCTATTTTATGATGTGCAGATTTTGTATGTAGAGGGAGAAGAATGTTGTTGTTGTTGGTTTTTCAGGAGTGAGAGCCAAGGAAAATTGTTTGGCTTGAAACTAGAATTATGTTGGGCGGGTGGCTATAGAACTTCTGATCTTTAAGACCTCCTTGATTGGATTTGAGGTTAATTGCAAGATTTTGATTTCAGAGTTACATGTTCTGCTTTTTCTTTAAGCTGAGCTTTTCATGGTTCTTCTGGGTTTTGTTTCAGGTTATATTATTTGGGCTTTCAATATTCTATGGCAGTGGAGGGATATTCCCCTTTCCATTGTGTTAGTGGTTGAGAAGGAAATAAGTTTCCAAAAGCCTGTAAGGAAAAAAGTGTATATTTGGTTATTTTTTACTTCCGTATTTCATGCATAATATAATTATGTGGATTATATACACACTTATGTGTATGTGTGTACATACACACTGGCACATTTATTGTGTATATACAATTATATATCTGTAGCACGTAGGTGGTTTTCTTTCTGATCCCTGCTTTTGCTCTGTCTAGTGCTTTCTAGATGTATGTAGTAGTCTTTTTTTTTCTTTTAAACCTATTTGGTTTGTCAAATTGTTTTTTAATGAATTTGTGTCACTTTTACTTAGATTTAAGGAATTGATGTCCAGAAATAAGCTAAAACTGATTAAGTTGAAAAGTTATTTATTATGCACCTGTGTATAGATTCTGAATTTAAATCACAGTAAACCTTGTTCTGAGACACAGCTAGTAAGTCTCTAAGGCTAGATTTGAACTCTTGAGGATTAATGAATCTTGCTGATTCCAGGCTCTGTGCACAAAAGTGCCACCTAGTTGCTCTAAATGTTGTTCTCAGCTGTCTTTATTTTAAATGATCAGTGCTCTACAGAAACTGATGTTCCTGAAACTGACTTTCCCAATTTTCTTTCCTGTAATTTCTCAAGAAGGTAAATATATAATGCCATAAGGTAAAATGATAGTTTTCTCTAACTTTAAGCTTCTGGAGTTAAAGGCCAGCCAACCTGATACTTTATAAACCTTATTAGCAAAATTTTGATACTTAAAGATAAATAATAATTTATCCCTCTTTCTGTGAAGACGTGGTATTTTTCTCCATGTTGGGCACAGCTAATGGTCATATTTATGTTGTACAATAAAATCTCTAGCTTACATATAAAGATGAAAATATTGAAATCTGTTTTCAGCCCTTTTCTTTTATTTATTTCAATACTGATTTATGCTTCTTATTGTAACCGATAATTTTCCTTTGACTTTTTGAAGTTGACCCAGAAAACACAACAGTAATGGAGTATATGAGCACGGGAAGTGATGATAAAGAAGAAATTGACTTGTTGATTGAACATTTGAATATGTCTGATGTCATAGACATGATGGAAAATCTCTATCCAAGTGGAGAACCTGCAGTTTATGAACACGGCCTTGTCAACATGGGCCAAGACACTAATCAAAATGAAGAGCGCGCAGAATCACTTTTGCTTAGTGGTCAGGAGGTTTCTTTGCCATCATCTGTCAAATATGGAACTGTGGAAGACTTGCTTGCTTTTGCAAATCATGTTTCCAATGCCACAAAGCATTATTGTGGACGTCGGCCACAGGAATCTGGAATTCTATTAAATACAGTAAGTAAATGTCCTTCAAGGTTTTTGCTTTTCATGATTTTTCCATTTGTATTATTGCTCTTCTCTATTAGTCTAGAAATCATTCAGTGGAGAGAAGGGAGCAAGGAGATGAGTGTAGCTTAAGAGTAGTTCAGCTTTGGCCAGCTTTCACACCTTTAAATGTGGTAAGCATCACCTTCAAGTTAAAGGTTCAACATGAAATCTTTTTAGATTTCACTTTTGATTTTTATTGAATGGGACTATAGGGTATCCCAGAAGTCTACCCAAAAAACCTTTTCCCTGCAACTAGCTTCTAAAGGGGGGTAGTATAAGTATAATTAGCTTTAATTATAAAGATGAGGGAACTCTGAGGCTCAGAAATCGAATGACTTTCCCCATAGTCTTATTGCTAATAAGTGTTGGAACTAGTACTCTACCTCAAATCTTTCCCCACTCCACGCCAGGATGTTTTTAGCCTATACCATATTACCTCTCTTTAAACATTCAGAGACTAGTATTTCTATTGGTGGCCACTGAGTATTTTGAATGAGGGGCCTCATAAGAAAAGTTTTTCTTGAGGCAGCTAAATGGAGTAATAGATAGTGCTGGCCCTGAATCAGGAGGACCTGAGTTCAAATCCAGCCTCAGACACTTAACACTTCCCAGCTGTGTGACCCTGGGCAAGCCACTTGACCCCAGTTGTCTCAGCAAAAAAAAAAAAAAAAAAGTTTTTCTCATTTCATATAGTTTAGTCAGAATGATAGCAAGAATTCTTGTGAAAGAAATGTTCTTATTCTAAAATAGAACTAACAACTGTATCTAACTTTTATTTGTAAAGACCAAACTTTTTGTTCACCTCCGTCATTTAGGGGTAGTGGAGGACTGAGTGAGGTTCATTAAGTCATTGGAATTTTACCAGTAACTAATCTTTGCAACGATACAACTTATAAGCTACAGGCTGCAAATATCTAATTACAAGCTCATCCTTTTTAATTGTCAGAGCATGAGTGAGTGAGTGATGGATGTTGTGTTTGCTAGTCATCCCTAGAATGCAAGTAATCTAAAACATTATGGCAACAAAATGATGACCCAACAGAAGATCATGTGGTGTACTTGGGTGTGCCTTTGTTGTACTGATGTCCTTAGTGTCCGAAAGGTGGGGTTAAACATCATCAGAATCTAACCTAATTTAGAAACAACTGCCCACACAGCTCTGAGAGCAGTTGGCAACACCTTGTAAATAACATTTACTGAAAGTGAAGATTTTGATATTATATCACAAAATAGGAAATTATAAGGAGACCCATGTGGAAGGGGAAAAACCAGCCCATGTCTAAAATCTGTACTTGATTGTTTTTTGTTTTTTCATTTTTATTTCGAATGTCTGCCATCCCACATTCACTTAGATAAATAAGGATTCTCACTTGGATCAGCTAAGGTGCCTGAATTGTTTGTCTTTGCTGGAAGCTGGCCATGTTCAGCTGTAATCCCATATTGTTCAAGATAAATCTGCATGGTTAGTGTTTGCTTTGCTTGATAGTATGGAGATTATAAACCCTGCTGAATCGTAGACCGAGTAGAGTTCCTTCCTTCTGGGTGCCTTCACTTTTTTTGGTTGTTAATTTCTTCTGGAAAATATTTTGCATTATGTATAATGTCATGATCAAACAATAAACATTTATTAAACACCTGCTATGTGTCAGGTATTGTGCTAAATGCTGGAGATTCACATATGAAAAAAACAAACAAACAAGGCTTGCCCATGGAAGTTTAAAGTCTAATGGAGGAACACACCATACAAAAGGAAGCTGGAAAGTGGAAGGGGGTGAGGGGGTTAAGGGTTAGTCAGAAGTCCCAAAGTAGTGAAACCAAGTAAGAGATGAGGATTAGGTGGCAGCCTGTTATTAAATTTCTAGATAGTCATCTTGAAGATCAAAATGATCCATATATCTGCAGTGCAATGCATATATATTTGTATGTGTGTGTATGTGTATATATCTTTAATTTTTGGTTTAATAAAATTGACATAGAAAAGGGAGATCCCTTCCATGTGCTAGCTTCAGTCTACATTTAGAGTGTTGTTAACCTGATATTTTTCTATCACTAACTCATACATATAGCATATATATGTATATATTATATATATATATATATATATATTTAGCAAAGATTTTTAATGTTTTTTGGAGATTTTTGTACCTCTTATCTTGGTTCGTGACATTCATTTCCTTCCAGCTGGAATAGGGAGGGTATCTCTATTTACCAAATCCTTTTCTATTCTCTTAAGCCTGAATGCCATTTCCTTCACAAACCTTTTGGAATTCACCAGCCTGTCCTTCAGAACCAAACCTGATCTTCTCTTTCCAAATGCTTTCCTTTAAAACCTAATTGCTTTATATCCATGTATGGATGATAGCTTACCTCATATTAATTTTTTGACTTCTTGTCTCTTCTTCCTACTGGATTGCAAGTTTCCTGAAGAGAAAAAGCTACCCTGTCTTCTTCATTTTGGATTTTTCTTTCCCCTATCCTAAGATCTGTGTGCAATGTCTGGTGTAGAAGAGGTGTCTAACAAGTTAATGGCAGATTCAAATGACAAAATTTAATCCTCTAAAAGAAGTGACAAGTCACTACATAATCAGCTTTCATTTTGAAGAATATGCAGAAGGTTTTGGAAGTGGGGTGGGGGAGAAGCAAGCCCCAAGTAGCTCCAGTGTTTTTATCACAGCTTTTAGAGAAGGCTATGGATCAGCACCCTGGAAGGTCTAGATGTACAGACTTCTCAAAGTTTGTTTTCTAATCTTGTAAACATAATTACACATAGAAGGTGGTAGCAGCAGAAGAGTAGGTAGTATTGTTCTGAACATGTCATTATTGCCTTCACTAAAATGGTTATTAAGAGCAAAAGTGATATCAACAGGATTAGATTAATAGATTAATCTAGCATAATTTATAGCTAGTGCCAGATCTAGTTGTGGTGATGATAGTATTACTAAATGGTGGTGGTGACAATAATAGTGATAGCTGATTGTTGTTGAGGGCAATAAGGTTCACAGACTACTTCTGAATATCTCCTTTAATTCTTATAACTCTGTAGATGGAGGGCAAATACAGTTTCTGGAATATATATGTTTATGTTAATAAGGTTTTTGATTTTTACTTTGCATATATTCCAGCATAGCAAAACTCTGGTGATATCATCTAAAACAGGAGACTGGTTGCTTGTAATTTTCTAGCTACTAGATACTGTTGCCCATGGATCCTTTGGTCTAAGGCATATGTTTTTTGCTTAATAAGTCTTTGTGAAGAGAAACAAAGAATAACATTATAATTATATGTATTAGGAAGGTAGCATGGCATTGTGAACGCCATAATCTTAGTTCAAATTTTGCCTCTGATAGTAGCCATTGTGTCTGACTCTTTATGACTCCATTTGGGGTTTTCTTGGCAGAAATACTGGAGTGTTTTTCTATTTCCTTTTCAAAACTCATTTTACAAATCAGGAAACTGAGGCAAATAAGTTTCTTACCCAGGATCAAACAGCTAGTAAGCATATCAGGTTGTATTTGAACTCATGAAGTTGAGATTTCCTGGTTCCAAGCCTAGTACTTTATCCACAGCATCACCTAGCTGCCCAGATACTAGCCCTCTGATAATAGGCAAATTACTTATCCTCTCCAAACCTCAGTTTTCTCTTCTGTAAAAAGAGCATAATAATATTTTTGGTGCCTATCTTATATTGCTCTTGTGAAGGTGAAAGAATAATGAGAAATCATTCTGTATACTTTATGATGCTCTCTAAATGGCAGATACTATTTTTATGTTATTACATAAACAGAATTACTGAATTGGGCACCCCTGATCCAGATAGGTACAGAGTGTATAGTAACCAACTAAAGTTTTTTTTACTCAGTTTTTTCTATAAGTTTTTGGTGGAGATGATATCCAGAGTTATGTTCAAAGATATTCAAAATTATCTGAGTCTAGAATTTATTTAGTATGTATGCCAGACATGGATAAATAGGAAAATGCTTAAAAATATTCATTAATTTGAAATCAGTGTGTTTTTCATACCCTTGACAGTGATCTTGGTAAATTGGAAAGGTAGTCAGAAGCAAATCACCTGGACTTTCATAATGGCCATGTGTAGGAAAGGAGATACAAAAATTTAAATTCAAATTGGGAGGACTGACCATATGCAGATATATCAGGCAGGGGAAGATGTGGGTTTCACAGGAAAAAAAATTACCGATTAGGATATTAACACTGTATTGAAAATAATTTGACCACAATCATTGCAGAAAGTTGAGGTTAATTGTTGTCCCTAAGTCTAAAGAAGACTGGGAGCCACCAGAAATTAAAGGAATTTAGATTATTTACCCAGGAGAAGATAATGTTGATACATGCTCAGAGGTTTCTAAAGTTAGGCTACTAGTATATATGTATACACACACATACATATATATACACACACACATATATATGTGTGTATATACACATATATATGTACATATGTGTGTATACATATATATATTTTTTTTTCCCTGAGGCAATTGGGTCACACAGCTAGGAAGTGTTAAGTGTCTGAGACCAGATTTGAACTCTGGTCTTCTTGACTTCAGGACTGGTGCTTTATCCACTGTTCCATCTAACTGCCCCCCAGTAAATATATTTTGATGCTGATACTTTAATGATAACATTCAGTGTTCATTCAAATAAGTAAAGGGCTCTTATTGAGAAGATAGTAGCTACTTGTTCTCTGTTTCTCTGGATGGAATAAGAGATGGATTTAAACTATTGCATGAAGAATTTGGAATAGGTATAAGTGGAATAGGTATAATTTTCCTCAGGGAAAATTGTTAAATCAAATTCGTTTACTTGGGGAGCTTATGGAATTTCCATTATTGTTGTTTTATTATTATTTTAAGAACAGAAAAGCTACACCTCCAATAGAGGTGGTAAGAATTATTTTGTCTGAAATTATAAGATAAAGTAATTAATTACTGTGTACCTAGTATGATATTACTTGATTTCTTAAAACTCTCACCAGCTATAAGATATTATTTCATAACATGGAAGGATCTGATTTTGTTCTAGAAGAGACCAAAGTCGTCATGCTGTTTAATGCCAATAGTGGCCTAATCCAAAGTTTTACACACATCACTTGCTCAATAGATGTTGATTTCTATAGTTATTAGACTTGTTTTCTCCCCCATTGGATGTAGCATTTGGAGAATTTCATCTAAAATTAATTATTTAGTTTTAACTATTTTTAATAATTTTAATAGTATCCATACAGAAGGCTCAAGTCCTAAGAATGTTAAACACAGTGAAATATAATTTGAATTCTCATTCTCTCTTTTATTCATTGGTCTATTACTATTAGTCACTATTACTATTGGTCTAGTACTATTATTACTATTAGTCACTATTACTATTGGTCTAGTACTATTAGTCACATACCCTTTCTCCCTCCCCCATCTACAATCTTTCCTATGCTGGAGCTAGATAATCCAAATGTCATTTTTAATGTTTAATAATATTTTTATTCAGATTCATTGCATTTGAGGAAAATTGTGACAGGGTTAATTTTTTTGGGGGGGGAGTATGCATGTATTTAGGCTAATTTTCTGAAGGCATCATGTGCCTTCTTAAATTTGGTTCCCAGCATTAATATGTGATTGGCTGCCTTCTTTGATGTCCCAGAGAGTTGGAGATAGTCTATGCAGAAACTGCCCTTTGGAAATATTTTTGCATGATTGCTGTTCTATAACATTCTTTAAGTAGTGCCTTTCTTAAAATGGCTCAGTCTCACCTTAGTCCACTGTTTTTAGACTGTTCCATGAGCAGTAGTTAATCTCTGAGGTGTGTATCATGTGTGAGTAATAGCTATGTAGACGAACAGGTTATCATATTCTACTTAGAAATAAATCAGCCTGCAGATCTGTTTACGCAATCATTGTTTTTAGTCAATCAGCATGGTATGGCAGTGGTGTTCCACAGTGCAAATAATTTTATAGGTTACAATTTAAAGAGCTTACTCACTGCTACAAGGAAATTTGAACAAGTTTCACCAGGAATGAGTTTTCACATGCTTCCTTTGCCTTGTGAATGGTTCTAAATATAGCTTTCTGTGTACAGTGTGTCATAGTGATCACATATGGTCAGTGGCATCTCTTCAGAAATATAGTACTTTGTAATATGTATTCAAAAGTATCTTTATAATTGACATTCTATCTTCTTAAAAATCATTTAACAGGTCATCACCCCCCAAAATGGAAGGTACCAAATCGATGCTGATGTTTTTCTCTTTCCATGGAAGCTGACTTATAGGAATATTGGCTCTGATTTCATTCCCCGGGGAGCTTTTGGAAAAGTATACTTAGCACAAGATAGGAGGACCAAAAAAAGAATGGCATGTAAACTGGTATGTATTTATAGCAAAAAAAATACTCCTTCCCATTCACATATTTTCCTCCCTTCATGTTTGAAATATTTTCACTGGATTGTAGTTTCTTTGGCTGGATCCCATCTCTGAGTTGACCCATTTAAAAACATCTGTATTCACTGATTCTCTTGCTACCTAAATTCTTGCAGACTCTTAAGTTTTTGTGCTTCGAAGAAAGGGCCTACAGCTAGCCCAGAGCTGGGATATCACTTGCTTACTTTCATGCTGTTTCAATGCTGTTTGTTATTACTTCCACATTTAGAGGGAGATATAGAACAATTAAAAGTTGTAGTGGATTGGATTTCTCTTTTTGGGATGAGAAGTGGAAGAGAGACGAACAGGGAAATAACCAGAGACTGGGAAAATAAGTTCGTTTGTTTTCGTTTTTTTCAGTTGGTAGGACTTCTCAAAACTTGAACACATCCAAGAAATAGATATCTTCAAAAAGATGCATGGATATGTGAACACTTAATAGTAAGACTGTTGTCTATATGTTTAATCCATGCTTTAAATATTTATTATAGATTAAATTTTATATAATATATAATTCTATAATTACAAACGTACAGTGTGCATATCCCCACCTTAAGCTAAGATATGAAGTTATCATGGTCAGCCTCGTTGGTTTCTCTCTACGTTGAGAAGCATGTCACCATAAAATCCCAGTAATTGGAGCTTATTGGCTGCCCCATCAAATAGGACACATCTTCATATCATTCTTTTTATTTATTTATTTTGCTGAGGCATTTGGGATTAAGTGACTTGCCCAGCTAGGAAGTGTTAAGTGTCTGAGACCGGATTTGAACTCAGGTCTTCCTGACTTTAAGTATGGTGCTCTATCCACTGTGCCACCTAGCTGTCCCCATCTTCATATCATTCTGAAAAGCCAGTGAAGGATTGTCTAATTCTGCTAGCATTTGAGAGCCATACACTTAACTTAAGGACAGCACATATGTTCAAAGACAGGGTTATGTGTATATATGTTTATATATAATCCTATCTTTCAATCTATAGAGTAGGTCAGTGTTACCTGAAGCAAACACTTTTCCTCAAAATTTAAAGTGATTCCACATAGAGTCAGACCATCTCAGAGGGTGGTCAGCATATCCAATGGGCTATGGGAATGACCACTCTTTCACTTTTTCGGGAGGTGGGAGGAATAAACAGTAGTGACCCATCACTTGTGGGAAATCTCACTTAGCTACATAGTATTATGTGGATTTTCCAGTCTGGCTCTGTGGAGGTTAGCCTATGGACTTAGTCATTATTGTTATAATTATAATAATAGTTATTTATCCTGTTGCAATGACCATCTAAATATATCTTTTTTGGCCACCTAGTTTATCTTAATTGATTCTCTGCTAGATCCCCATTGTAAGACGTGAAGGAATTAGCGTTATACTGTCCTTAATCTACCTTCTGTTTTTGTCATCTAGATCCCAGTAGATCAATTCAAGCCATCAGATGTTGAAATTCAGGCCTGCTTCCATCATGAAAATATTGCAGAATTATATGGTGCTGTCTTATGGGGTGAAACTATCCATCTCTTTATGGAAGCGGGTGAAGGGGGATCTGTTATGGAGAAGTTGGAGAGCTGTGGGCCTATGAGAGAATTTGAAATTATTTGGGTCACGAAGCACGTTCTGAAGGGACTTGATTTTCTTCACTCAAAGAAAGTAATACATCATGATATTAAACGTAAGTTATGTCTCATGGCCTTTTTTTTCATGGGGGGGGGAGGAGTGCAGTGTGGGAGAACAGATAGAACAATGATTTCATTTGACTAGCTAAATCCCTTTCATCATTGATCAATTCTGCAATTTATAAACTTGGAGCTTGCTTGGAGCTACTGAAAGGTTAAATAAGGTCATCATATATGACAGAATCTTTAAAAAGAAAAATAGGAAAGGAAAAAAAGTAAGAAAAACTGATACATCAAAAAGAAAATCCAAAAATCTATGTATTATTCCACCCCTATTGATGGTATCTCTTATCTCTTCTTTGAGGCCATGTAAAACAAATAAAATACATTAAATGTTGAAAACTGTCCTGGTATTATCTAGAATAAAATTCATATTGTCCTACTCTAGTAACCAATTGTGATATGGAGATTAATCTGGATTCCTGAAGACTATGCCAGTGGAGCACAGACTTCTCTCAAAATTTAGGCCAAAATGGGATTTTGACCACAGCCCAATCTAATTCATCACTGGAGAGCTCATCACTTAAGTGTAGATTTTTTTTTTTTCTGGCTATAACAACTCAAATCACATGAATGTAATCTGTTAAGAATGAGCAGCCTCATAATGTGTATTCATAAAGGGGATAGCCTTATGGATAACATGATGGATCCTTAACATTTATTAGCAAATCTTAAAAAGAACCAGCGTAAAATTTGTTGTGTGCATTAGACTTCATTGTATGCTCAACTTTTATAGGGGTAGAATTGGGATTTTTGTTTCCTCTTTCAGAAGAGCGATGCAGTTGCAATGTGACATCATTCATGTCCACATTTTGGCTTTGAGAATTCATACACTGGAGTCCCCGACTACTTTGTTAGCATATATTGGTCATTTATGTTCAAATTGAGCTGCTTCTATGGTGAAAATCTGAATTTTTTCCCCACTTGCCTTAAAAAAAACAAAAATCAAACATGCTCATGCTTTTGTTGGCTGTGGTATCTATCACTTTGTGCATTGTATTGTAACATATGTGTGCATTTTTAGACTAAGAAGAGTTTTGTTTCTATTGTAGCCAGCAACATTGTTTTCATGTCCACAAAAGCTGTGTTGGTAGATTTTGGCCTGAGTGTTAAAATGACAGAAGAAATATATTTTCCTAAGGATCTTCGGGGCACAGAGGTAATTAATAACATGTAACATCCAAGAAAATACTTTGTCTTTTTAAGATTTTTTTTGATACTATCACTAGCTTTTCTTAAAGTAAAGGTATGATTATGATTGAATTTAATTTATATAATGAATATTGAGCAAATATGAGCCAAAAACAAATAGCAATAATATTTAAGGTTTCCATGAAGCAAAAAGAAGCAGAATTTCCTGAAATGAAGCGAAATATATCCTCAGAGTTTTTCATATCCTCACAATGCTTAGATTTGTCATCAGTAAATTCCTTAATAGGCCATAATCATTTTGAATATCTGCTAGTGAAATGTTCTTCTCTCTCTTCTTCCTCCAATTTGTAAGAAGAGATTTTTTCCAATTAAGTCTCTTTCCCTTGTACTGGAAGCATGGTGGCTACTCATCCCACGGTGCAAGGAAGCTTTGACTGCCCTTTCTGAGGTGGAATAGTTTGTCCCTGTTTATGATGGCTCCTTAGCAGCTTGCCATATTGACAGCAGATTTCGAGTTCATATCTCATGGGCTTTTAACTGCAGCTCAGAACTTTTGCAGTCTCTTAGCATTAGATTCGCCTCATAGCATACATTACAGGTCTGCACCATCATTCTGGTCCCCAAAGGGACTATTTTTAAACTACATAATCTTTATGCTTGTACATGGATCTCTGTGAGCCAGAAGAGAAGGCTTGTAAGTTCTTGACCCAATGTAAGTTTTTTTGTTTTTTCTTTACAACTTAATATGAAAGCCAATATGGTCCAGTGGGTAGAGAGTTATCTTTAAAGTCACGAAAGCCTATGCTCACTTCTTGCTTCTGACTGATACTTGCTATGTAATCTTAGGAAAATCTTTGGAAAATGCTTCAGGATATCTTGTTTTCAGTTTTAAAATATGAAGCATCATAAACTTTTTCTTCCTTTGGAGTTGTAAGAAAAACAAAAAACCCAACCTAGTTATGCCATTAAACATAGGAAAAATCTCTACAGCTCACTCCCCATACACATCATTCCCCTCCCCTCTACTATTTCTCTCCAGTAGTATGATTAAATTATGCATTTTGCAATGCTTGAGGAAAAAGAAATGCAAGACCTTCTTTGGGTCTGTGGAAAGAAAGTGCCTGAGTTAGAAATCTAGTAATGTAGTGTTCTGCTGTTAAATAGCATTTAAATGATATATATATTTTTTCTGCAACAGGAACTTGCTTCTTGTGAATTGGCTAGAATGGTTTGCAAGAGAACTTCTCAAAGATTTTGCATCTCCAAATGCCAGAGCTAGCCTATATATTGGGAATATCAAAAAACCACAGTTGTCAAATTTTGACTCTTGGGGGGGAGTTTAAAATTGAAAGAGTATTTATGGGCAGTAACATTACATTTTAATGAGAAAAAAAACTGGGAAAACCCAGAAGTTAAAACATAAGAGAAACTAATCAACATTAGGATGATTAATTTGAAACCATCCCACTTTTTTTTGTTCCCAAAGATTCTATATATTTTTGATCAAAACCATTTTCATTTTGTTTGATTTTTAACCTATATGGTGGATCAATTAATTAATCACAGCACATTTATCATGCCTCCGCCATGTGCCAGGTACTTTGTATTTGGCTAGGGATGCTAGTGACAAAGAATGAAATAAACCATTTTCAAAAAGCTTGCATCCTAATGAGGGAGAGAATAAGAAATATGTATATATGTGTGTATGTGTGTGTGTGTGTGTGTGTATGTATAATTTACAAAATAAGTATAAAGAGAATAAATACAAATAAGTTCTGGTTAGTAAATGGAGTGTTGTTTATGAGAAACAGAAAAACCAGTTATGCCGGATGAGACTGAACAGACAGATTGGGGCCAAGTTGGAAAGAGCCTAAAACTCTTCATATAACCAAACAGAAATTTATACTTTAATATAATTTATACTAGAGGAAATTGAGAGCTGCTAGAGTTTATATCTATTTTTGTGGAAGGGGAGAGGCAGCATGGAGTAGTGTAGTAGAAGGAGCATTGAGTACCTTTATTCATGGATGGGTATGCAACCTATTAGCACAACCATGGAGGTCACTGAATCTCTCCAAACTAGCTCCATTCTCATCTATAAAATAGAATTGTGAGGCTGAAATAAAATGTATGTGTGTGTATATACACATGTGTACACACACACACACATATATATATATATACATGCACACATACATAGCATGTGTATGTTTGTATATATATAATAATTATGTCTATCTATTTATATGATGATCTTCGCAAATCTTACATTAGTCAACAAATGTCTGCTATCATTCTTTCTTCTACTAGCCAGTAAGCTCATTGAGGGCAAAGATGGCTCCTAAAAATTTTTATCTGCTTGCATCCAGCCTAGCACACAATTAGGTAATAGCTTGCTTAATTCAAGTTTGCCCCATGTAATTGCACAATAGAGCCTATATTAGAATTCAATCAAGGCTGAATTCTGGCCATTGGATCTTTAATAAACAAAACAAAAACAATCTTCTGTGAACCATTACCTGGAGGGTCTAAAAGAATACCTGATATAGGTTCACTGTGGTTTAGAGCAACACTTCTTAAACTGGGGGTTTTGACTCCATATTAGGCTGCATAACTGAATGTGGGGGTGGCAAAATTTTAATTCAAGTAAATGTTTGATTTGTATACCTTTTTATATACCTGTATATCCTGGGGTTGTGTAAAAAATTTCTAAGGCACCAAGGTGTCTCAAGTGGAAAGAGTTTAAAAAATTTTAGAGATAGCATCTGTTTGTCCTCATAGATACAATTTCTCAGTTCCCAAAACATAGAAAACAAAAGAATTTACTTGAAAGAATTCTGACAAAAAATTCAACCTTTTTGTGCTCTAGAAGTTTCTCTTTGATTCAACCCCATCATTTAACTGATTAACAAACCAATTCAGAGGTGTTATCTCTCTTCCAAGTCAGAGCCAGAGCCATTGCTAGGGCTCAAGCCTCCTTGCTTCTAGACCAAAGCTTTAGCCTAATCACCAAGTCATCATTAAAGTGTGATAAGGACCAACCATAAAACCATTGATTATTAATCTTTTGTCCATTGTTCAGCCTATGAAACTCTTAGAGTAATGTTAAATGCAGAAAGGGAAACAAAGGATTTACAAAGGAAACCAAAGATTAATGAAAATAAGGATGAATATTTTTTTTCCATACAAATTCATGGACCTCTTGAAATCTATACAGTCCTACTAAG
Source organism: Myrmecobius fasciatus (assembly GCA_023553655.1). Taxonomy (NCBI): domain Eukaryota; kingdom Metazoa; phylum Chordata; class Mammalia; order Dasyuromorphia; family Myrmecobiidae; genus Myrmecobius; species Myrmecobius fasciatus. The sequence continues at coordinate 714,664 of JAJPUD010000110.1, forward strand.
GTCCCTAATCCCAGACAATTTGGCTTTATTATAAAAAGTCATCATATACATTGAAGTTCATTTCTTCAAAGATATAGAAACCCTTTGAAATCTAAATTCATAAATTCACCAATACTTGCTCCAGAGTATTTGGAATCATTGTAGATTCTGTCTAATTTGGGTGCTCAAAGAAGACTGTCTTCTCAGATTTTGGGCCCCAGGAAATAGTAGAGTAGGAGTCAGAATGGAGATAAGTCATTCTTCCTGAAAAAGGTACTTGATAGAACTTAATTCCCAGAACATTAGTCATATTTACATTCAAATGCAAGTCTCAAAATCCCATTTTCAAGCCAAGTAGGAATGATTTGATGATAGTGTCTAACTTTTGGAGCAACCACACCCCTGTGTGAGTAATCAAAAACCTATTATTTTGGACTGAGAAGGATTTGCACGTTATCCACTTTAAATAATAAATAAAGTTCATATTTTAATTTTGAAAAGTCCTAGCAAGTAGAGTATGGTGATGCACTCTCCCTGTAATCCCTACTTTATCAGGTAGGCTGAGACTGGCAAATTTCTTAAGTTTAGAAGTACTGAGCTGTAGTGGGCTGAGGCTCTTGGCTCTCTATTCACATTTTTAATTGTATAATTAATAATAAAAATTCATTATTACTATGTCAAGTCCTCGGGCATGATGGATATGGTGGGATGTATTGAATCAATCCAAGTGGAATAAGTTGCAAGGCAAGACAGACCAAGTCTTAAAAAAAATTAATTAAAAGACAAAAACTAAAAGCCCTTCAGCTCATTAAGAAAACCATTTAAGTGCAGTAGGTCATTGCTTACAGCAAGATGGAAAGTCTTCATTCTTTGCTTGGCATCAGGTCTCTTCTTGACTAAATCTGTAGCATCTTCAGCTTGTGACTGAAAGGCATTCTTTGTCAGGTTAGTTTACTCCCTTAGCCAAGGTTGCCTGGTTCCCCAAATAAAGTGTATTTCTTATTTTCCTTAACTAGAAGAAGCAAGCATTGTCTCCTCTGCAGAAAATAGAAGGTTTGATAGAAATGATAAGGCCAGGGGGAATTCCCAGAATTGGAGCAGGGAAATAAATACTAAAACAACCAAATGAGGGAGCATCAGACTGATTTTCCCCTTCTCCCCCTCTCCTATTTTTCCCCCCAGATTTACATGAGCCCAGAAGTGATTCTCTGCAGAGGCCATTCGACAAAAGCGGATATCTACAGCTTGGGGGCCACCCTCATCCACATGCAGACGGGTACCCCTCCCTGGGTGAAACGGTACCCTCGATCTGCCTACCCCTCTTATCTTTACATAGTAAGTAGGAATCATTAAACTGGCTGTGGGAGGGAGGGATGGTTCAGCGTGGGCTGGGGAAATTCTGTTCAAACAAGCTTCCAGGTCCCCCAAGACTATAGAAACGGTGCTGAGTCACAAGTGCTTCCTATGTTGGAGGAAATTAATAATAATAATAACAACAATGATACAAAAGAAGGGGCCTCTTGGGTCTGAATCAGCTATCCATGAAGGATCATTTCTTTTTATCCCATAAAATTAAAGTACTTGGCAGCAACCTGGAAATGATCCAAATCTCCAAGCACTTTAAACTCTTTGAGTTGGGATTTTTTTTAACTTTGGATCGAGGAGACTTAAGATTTCAGGAAATCCTGAAATTGGAGAGAGAAAAAAAAAAGACTTTATTTTCACCTACATATAACTGAAATTCTTTGTTTTCTATTAAGAATGTAGAAACCAGTATTTTTTTTTTCTGAAAATGTGCTAAAGTGTAGAAAACCATCACTAAAGAGTTTCATGATTCAGAAAACATTATGAATCCCTATGCTAAGTGAAACAAAGCTAAGCTGGTTGATCCCTCTGAGAGCTGGGGGTACAGGTGAGGCAATACCATTTTTCCTTCTGAAAGGAAAAGGTGCTGAGACTTTGCTAGAGCAGCATAAACCGAGCCTGTGACTTTATCATGGAGATGACAGAAAGATGAAGTGCCTCCCCTTCTAAATCCAGTGCTTTTAGATGGTGCATCCAGGGTTTGAATGTAAACCCCTGTTCTTGGGGAATTGTGTTTGTTGTGTTGTGGCTGGCAGCAAGGGTGGGGGAATTGGAGACAGAATGTTATTTCCAGGGACTTGTCTCTAGAACATTTTTTCCTTTGAGATTATTCCTCCCTCTCCTCCTCCCATTCCCCAATCTGCTCTTTGTATACTAAGAAAATCGGTTTGTTATTAGATTCACAAGCAGGCTCCCCCTTTGGAAGACATCGCTCAGGACTCTAGCCCAGGCATGAGAGAATTGATTGAGGCAGCATTGGAAAGAAACCCTAACCATCGGCCAACTGCGGCTGACTTACTAAAGCACGAGGCCCTGTACCCTCCTCGAGAGGAGCAGCCACGTTGTCAGAGTCTGGACTCGGCCCTTTTTGAGAGGAAAAGAGTAACAAGAAAGGATTTGGAGCTGCCAGAAAACATCACAGGTATGAGCTCTCTTAGCCTGCTGCCTCCAAGCTTGCTAAATTCTGATGGCCCCTTCAGGTTCTTTTCTTTGAAGGTTGTAGAATAAAAGCAGATCATAAGTGACTGTAACTGTAGGTAGGATTTTAGAAATTAGTTTTTTTTTCCCTTATTGAGAATCAGTTTACTAGAAAATCCCAACGTGCATCCATGGTAAATGCACATCAAGCTGGTCACTTTGGGATAGTTCCTACATCTGGACATTATGATTCTATCCTGAGTGGTGTCTGACTTCATGCAACAGATAAATTCATTTTTAAGTAAATGAGCTGTATTCCCAATTATTCCCTATTAAGGAATAGTATGTGTTTATCATTTTCTTTTTGTTAAAAGCTATTGAAGTCATACTCTGTTCCCCTGGGCAGCTCCTAATAATCCCCTATGGATGTTCTCTGCTTCTCTTTTAAGAAATGATATCTGGATATTGAGTTCCCCCTTCTTCTCCTTTAAGGAGTATCTGGATGTTGGGTTCCCCTTGCTTCTTTTTTAAGGACATTGGGTTCCCTGTTTCTCTTTTAAGAAGTATCTGGGAGCAGCAAATCACTTAACCCCAATTGATTGCCTCAGCAAAAAAAAAAAAAAAAGTAGTATCTAGATGTTGAGTTTCTTTATATCATCTCTTAACTGTTGTTTGGTCTATTTCATCTGAGGTGGGCATTTGAGGAAAAATACTTAAGCATAATCTTTTGGAATAAAATCAGATTTTTAAACGGCTTCTCTGCCTGCCCCAAGTGATTGTTGGTTAAATGTCCGTCAGGTCTGTTCTGGATGGTGAATTTACAGTTGTCCATTTGTTCTCTTCACAGATTCCTCTTCATGCACAGGGAGCACAGAAGAATCTGAAGCGATGAAGAGGCAACGGTCTCTCTACATCGACCTCGGAGCCCTGGCTGGATATTTCAACATTGTCCGAGGACCTCCCACATTGGAGTATGGCTGACAGCTAGCACTGTCTGCTCTGAGTTAGGGTGCAGACTTTATCTTCTCCTGAAAGATAAAGAGATTTAAAAATCACTCTATATAGCAACTATGTAGTTTGTAGTACCATGGGTCTTTTAGCTGGATGGTATGGGCTCTACACTGCCCACATACAGTTGATCTATGAAACTGGACTGGTACATACTAAGAACAAATGTTCTCACATCCCTGATGATAAACCCCAGATAAGACGGTTGATAAGATTAGAAGAAGGACTTTCTGGTGATTGGTTCCATCTACTATGCACTTTGATATTTTCAATTTTGGACGATTATAAGAATATATTAATGTAGAAATTACAACTTCTGTTTCTAAGTTGGATAAGAAATCTTCATTTATTGGAGAATGTTTATTGTTTTTGAACAGTGTTTCCTTGAGCCATTGATGTTTAGATTCTGGTAAAAATTGAATTGACTCTTCTGAGGGATGCTAAGAGTACTGTTTTAATCACCAATAAGCTCAGCCAGTGTAATGGAATGGCTAATTGAATGTATCCCTAGCTACCTGTCACTGATGACAAGTCCTGTTATGTTCCTATGGAAACAATTTTTTACTGTACATGCTATGCTTAATACATTTAAAACACAATGTTTTAGATGTTGGCAAAACTGTGTAAACCACATAATTCTGTACATCCGATGGGATGAATGAGTGAACTTCTAGGAAAAACTGAAACGTTTATAATGCTGAAATGCTTGAAGCATTTGAGCTTTGAGAGAGCATACTGTGTATGTTGTATATCAAATGCTTTAAGGAACAATCCTGTACTTTTGACATTATAAAATATTTAAGAATATTATTAAAATGTGTTTTTGGGTAATTCAAATGAAACAAAATATTTTGCCTAATGTGGACTGGTCAAATCAGCTGAATAAATTCCATATTTTGTCTTAGCAATGGCGTATGGTTTTCTTTTTAACTGTGATTGTCTTCTCGTACCCTTTTATGCCTCTGCTTCCTTTCACTCTTTTCTATTGTTCTTTCTCCATCATTCATTTGGAGACATAAAACACTAACCTGTCTTTTCAAAACTCAAATTGAGATCTTAAGCATCAGATTTTAATGAAAGCTATTGAATCAAATCAATTCTGCCCTCTAAATAATTTTTGAGCATGTTTCTTATATACACAAAGGGAGAGTACTAGACTTAAGGAGGTTTTTTTTTTGAGGATAAAACTGTACTACATATCTTCATTATTTCTCTATAAGATATATAAGGCTAGAGTAAAGCTAGTAGTAGCTATTGTTCCTATATCCTTGAAGAAGAATGGAAGAGAGGAATTGGCACAGGGTAGGGAAGAAAGAGACAGGAACAAAATCTCTTAAAATTAACCAGGGTGGGGAAGAGAGTTAAGGAAGTTCCAACCCCTTCAGTAAAGGGTTGGCAGTGAAAGTGGCCAAGAAAGAGACAATGATGTTATCACAGGTATAGACCTTTCTTGGTCAGGCTAGGGCCCAGTTCTAGCTCAAGGAAGAGGAAAACTGGGCACTGGAAAGACCTGTATGCAAGGAAGGGGAATATTATTTCTGGGGTGTATTGCTGAGAAGGAAAATGTTCTAAGAGGGAGGGAAAGCCCCTTAGGATAGACCAAGAAGAGCAGAGGTTCTTAGCTCATCTTTACTAAAGTACCTTGAGAGGAGAATCAGTTTTGGAACACTTTTGTGTCCTGTAAAATTTCCTGTAACAATTTTTGACAGTGAAATATCATTGGAGGATATCTTCATTAATAGCGATTATTAAAATGTTCAGTAGATTAACAGAAAATATGAACTCAGAGCCAATGTTCAGAGCCAAATCACTTGGGTAAGGCCCACTAATATCTTCCAACTCAAAAAGAAAAAAAATTGAAGCAGAATTCTTTCTTTTAATAGTATTTTCTTTTTCCAAATACATGAAAAGATAGTTCAGCATTCACCTTTGCAAAACCTAGTGTTCCAATTTTTTCTCCTCTCATCCCTTCTCCCTCCCCAAAGTAGCAAACAATCTGATATAAATTAAACATGTGCACAGAATTCTTTTTCTTAACCCTATATATGCCTCAGCCTTCAGCCTTTGATTTAGAATTAACCAAATCATCAGTCCAACCATTTCTTCTCTCCACCCCACAGACACATCTTTGGAAACCACTGAGAAAGTGGACCAGAAGACCTCAATTCTAATGTCAAGGCAGGAAGGAAATATTGAATCCAATCTCTTTGCCAAGATTGGGAGACTGTCAGCCAAGGAAACATCAAATAGCCCTGGTTATCTTTATCTTCTTGCCTGCAAGTATATGCCTGCAAGTTTCTGGAGTTACGTTGCCTGTATTATTTTTCTTTAAAATTGTGTTTTGTTTCCTCCCAATTACATGTTAAAAGAACATTACCTGTATTCTTGTTTAAGTGAAAACTATATA
>JAJPUD010000110.1:736433-778588 GCA_023553655.1 Myrmecobius fasciatus
ACACACACACACACACACACACACACACACACACACACACACACACATCCACTAAGGTTCCCTGCTACAGAACTTTTGGGAGGAGAGACAAAATAGAATAGAGTAGCTTTAACACTGTTATAATGCCTCTGATACTGTTCTGATTCTAGGGATGCAATGGAGAGTTAGTCCACTGGATCTGGAGTCTGAAACCCTAAGTTTAAAATCTGCTTCTGATGTATGTTAGTTGTGGGATCTTGACTGTTCTGGACTTATATGGTCTTTGACACTTTGACATCCTGTCTACTTCCAAATCTGTGCACCTCCAAAGTCACAAGTATAAGTTCCTCAGTCTGGAGTTTAAGGACCCCTGAAATCTGGCTCCAACCTGTCTTTCCAGCTGTTGTCTAATTTCTCCTCACCAGGTGTTACATACCCCAACCAAGCCAGACCACTTCTTACTTTCCCATCTCTGAGTTGCTGCTTATATAGCTCCTTATGCCTCTAGTATAATGTCTTATTCTTTCTATCTGTTGAGTTCCTACTAAATCTTTTGGTGTTCTTCCTTCATTCTAGAAGAGGTCCAGTGACATCGGGAAAGTGATGACTTGACTTGAAAGTCAATTGGATTTAAGTGAGGGAGGGCTGTGTAAAGTCACTGGACCTTACTTTCTCCTCCAGAGCCATCTGGGTCTAGTGGCAAGAGGTAGGTCAAGATGACCATCGATGGTCCCCCACCAAGCTTTTAAAACATGGGTGAAAGGTGGTCTTTTTTAATAAAGCTTCTCTTGTATGAAATGATACTTAAGTCTCTTATACCCTCTCCCTTTCCCCCAGGACTCACATGATACTTATCTACCTGTTTATAACAATGTATTAATTTGTTTTATAATTTTTGTGTATGTATCCTTTCCCCCTCCCAGATTGCGAGCTCTGACAAGCCAGAGACAGTTTCCAAGCACTGCATCATACCCCAACTCTGCTATAGTATTCTGAACATAGGAAGTGCTAGATTGATATTTGTTAAACCTCTAAACAGATCAATTCTTGTCTGATCCTCACAACATAATTCCTGTAAATTAAAAGGGAAAATAAACTTGACAACAAAGATAAAATGCACTAAAAGCTAAATACAACAGTAACAACATATCTGATATCATAATTTTAGGACAATTACATCACTTTTTAAGGTTCACAAAACACTTTGCATATGTTATATTCTTTCATTCCTCTAACAACCCTGAGATAGGAACCAATTTTCCAATTTCCCAAATGAGGAAACAGCACAGGGACTTGCCCAGGGTCACACAGCCAGGAAATGTAAGAGGTGATATTCCAACCCAGGTTTTGCTTGGTCAACTATTCTAAGAGCCAATTAAGATCATTTTTACAAGAAAGGAAATAAACTGCTACTGTGTCTCAGGGGACGGAGCAGTGATCCTAGGGAAGTCTTCCCTGGGGAAAAGCAAATACAGGCTGTGTTCTCTGGTCAGAAGAGGTAAAAATAACTTGCAAAGGGTCTTATCTTAGAGATATTCTATTACAGAAGGAAGAGATAGATGGTAATCGGGTCAAGTCCCAGGAAAGCCCCATGCAAATCTGAATTGAACAAATATTGTCTGAGCTTTCTGGCAAAGGGAAAGACAAGATTAACAATGAACCTAGTACTTCTCATTAAGCTACAGAAATGGAGTTTTATGGATATAAAAGATGGCTGAAGATTCTGAGAAGCAGGATTATCAGGAATGGAAAACTAGGATCCAGCAGTGTCTTCTGTTAAAAGAAGTAGGATGTCAGTTCTGTATTAAATAAGGACATATATAAATCGCCCCAAATCAAGTCATAATAAAAAGGAGACAAGCATATCTGGGTCTCAGACTGAAAGGGGAAATGAAATTGAGATGGTAACATCTGCTGTACAAATAGGAAGACCACTTAGGGTTGGAAGAATTAGGCAGGCTCCAAGACAAAAAGAAGCTAAGTAAAGAAGATGGATTTCAAAAAAAAACTGATTGTGTTATAAAAAAAACTGATCGTTATAAAAAAAAAGAAGATGGATTTCAGGAGTTGAGGCAAAATGAGCACAAAGTAGAAAGAAGAAAGAAAAACAGCTAGAGATGATGGCAGTGGAACAAATTCTACAGGAGGAAAAGAGATAGTGTATATTTGCTACAAGGAAAATTAGAGACATAACTAGGGTTGAGAGGTCTGGGCTTTTTACCAGGGCACCAAATTTAGAGAGTGCTGACAATTTAGAGTTTTTTAGCAGCATGAAAGCAAAAGAACTTAACACGTAATTAGCAAGAATATTTAATCAATATAGAAAATTGCCTGATAGCAGACTTGGGGATTTCTCAGACCAGAAATTCAGAAGTTTCCTAATAAATGTTTAAGTGGGAAATCAAAATGTAAACATGGTATACTTTTAAATTTAATCTGCATTGTTAACATTTTCTCCATCACTTTTTTTAAGTCTAGACAATCAACAAAACAATAAACAAAACAGTCAGGTTTGCCCTGATTTGTAGTATTTGCCGAGTGATTTCTGAGATGCCAATATTCACACTAAAAATTTAATAATCTGCTCTCTCTAGCCAATAGAATATAGTGGCAAGCTCCTCCCCCTTAGCCTCACTTGCCCAGGGGGTGGTCATCCAGGCAGCAATATTGTGCTAGTGTCTCTGTGATTCTAGATGGGATTTTGGAGCTTTCTCCAGGAGTAATTTCAAGTATTTGTCCCTACTGCACAAATTCCTAGCAATATTTCCAGGAAGGAAAAATACTTAATAATCTCTATAAGAGGCAACTACTTGAGCCTTGGCAGGGATAAAGGAGACTAAGAGCTTAGAATTTTCCAGCTAGACTATAGTCTGAGATCTTTCTCCTAATTAACACATATCACCATGGGTCAAATAAAAGAAATCCACTTACTCTAATTGAGTAAGGGACTATGGAGATGGAATTCTGGGTGTGAAGTCAAGAAGACCTGAGTTCAAATGTGAACTCAGACAACTACAAGCTGTGTGATCCTGGGAAAGGAACTTAACCTTTGTCTTCCCACCTGTAAAATAGGGATAATCATAGCCATTGCCTCCCAGGATTAAACAAGATTATAATTATAAGGTGCTTAGCACAGTGTCTACCACAGTCAGTGATATATAAATTTGCATAGCCTAGTTGTAGTTTTGGGGGTGGAGTGATAGGGTGGTGATGCTGAGAATCAGATAGGTAAATGAAAGAAAGTGTGAGTAATTTTTCCTCACTCAGAGGTAGGTAAGGAACACAGTGCCTATTTTTTAAAATTAAAATATTTATTTTCAAAATATATACATGGATAATTTTCAACATTCACCCTTATAAAATTTTGTGTTCTAAATTTCTTTCCTGCCCCCTCCCCTAGAAGGCAAGTAATCCAATATATGTGAAACATGTGCAATTCTTCTCTACCTATTTCCACAAATATCATGCTGCACAAGAAAAATCAAATCAAAAAGAAAAAAAAATACAAGAAAGAAAAAAAAATGCAAGCAAACAACAACCAAAAGAATGAAAATACTATGTTGTGATCCACATTCAGTTCCCTCTCTGGGTGCAGATGGCTCTCCTCCATCACAAAACCATTGAACCTGACACAGTGCCTATTTCTTGAGGAGGGGAAGAGGTAGATACAATTCATTTGTCCTGATTCAGCTAGGAGTTCGAGTTAGCTAGACTTCTAGTTATCTGGAGATTAATTGAAATGAATCAACGGGGTGGAAGGATTTAGGGACACATGAAGAGCTAGAGTATAGTACCTGACACAGAGGTAGGTCTTATTTGAAAGGGGCTATGAATACTTCCTTAAGGAAAGTCAAAGATGGAGGTGATGGCTACTAGAGTTGAGATAGACCGCAATGATCCCATTAGCAAGAGACTGGGTTTCATCAAGCAACAAATGGGCCAAAATAAAATAATAATGCCTTGTAGTCTGGAAATCATCAATAGCTGGGTGACAGTAGATGTCTGGAGGAAAAAGAGAAACATAGCAGTAAATCTCAGACTCAGGAACCAAAAGAGAGCCTGGGACCAGGGAGCAATGGGACACAGAATCATGATGTGGAAGAACCAACTTGAAACTGTGAGCATCCAGACTATGGAGGTCTAGAAGAATAGGATCAATTCTCTGGAGATGCTGAATTCTTTCCTGGGGAGGTGGTTTGCACAATTTCAAACCTAGATTAGCAGTCTAGTTAGGAGTGACTATAGAGATTCCCTGAGGCAAGATGGGGTCTGCAATATGGGTTCTCTGAGAGCTCTGATATGCTTTTTCTGTGTTCTTGAATGGAATAAACCCACTTTACATTCTGTGCATTGGTAGATCTCAATTTCTTGCAATGGTTTTGAAGATCCCTCTAGTAGAAACCCCAAATAATTCAGATTCTTATGTCCTCAGAGAAACTTTTGGTGGGGGCAGATGTTAATCATAGAGAGTATTAATCACTAAGAAATCCTTAAAATTGAACTCATTCACTTGAGTTCAGAGATTCTTTTTTAAAAGAATGTGAAGAAAGGATTATAAATAAGACATAAGTGCATCATGGCCAACTAAGTGGTGCAGAGGTTAGAGCACTGGGTTTGGAATCAGGAAGATTCATCTTCATGAGTTAAAATCCATTCTCAGACACTTACAAGTTATGTGACCCTGGGCAAGTCACTAACTCTATTTACCTCAGTTTCCTTATCTGTAAAAGGAAGCCAGAGAAGGACATGGAAAACCATTTCAATATCTTTGCCAAGAAAACCATTTAGGGTCATGAAGAGTTGGACATGAATAAGCAACAACATTTACTGGCTCTACAAAGCCCTAAACCAACGAATGAGTTTTTACTGAGTCATCTGTTGATTTTATAAAAAAACTCACACCTACATCCATCCTTTGTTTTTCTTAGCAAAGGACAACAGCTGGAGTATGACTGCATGTATTCCCATTGGTTAATATTCTATTATTATCAATTGGATAACTTGGGATTGGAAGTCCTGTGACAATGGGGCATGGTTTTGAGGGAAAGGTATCTTGCATATATTCTTTACTCAATAAATAACTAATTTAATCAGTTAGCAAATGAATATGGTAGCTTATTCCTTGGCTCAGTTTTGATACCTGAAAGCATATTGACTAAGTACTGGTATTTAAATATAGCTTCATTAACTCTACATCTAGTGTTGTTCCCACTGCAGTATGTTAATTAACATTTTCATTAATTAACATAATAGTAGTAGACTCAGGCAGAAAAAAAGTTGTGGTATATTTGGGTAATAGCAGAAATCTAATGATTGTAACCACTGTTGTTGCTGGGCCTGCAGGCTGCCATATTGTGCCTTCTTCTTCTCTACAAAGGGACCCATTGGTATTAGACCCACATATAGTCCTAGAATGGAAGTGGTGGAGTCTCTTCCACCATTACACCTCCTAGCTTGTGGGTAGTGGTGAGGGGTGTGGTAGATTATTTATAGATTAGGTTGGCTCATGTTTAGGGACTCTATAAAGGACTGCAGAAGATCAGGTACTCAATGAACAATATAAATGAGGTGTGGGAGAATATATTGCTTACTAATTGACTAATTTTCTCTATACACACACCAAAAAATTCTTAATGCACATAAAGGCCATAGAAATATCATCACAAAAAGACTCCAAACAAGATATAATAACTCATAAGTACTGGTATATTATCCTGGAAGATGTGATATAAAACCATCAAACTTTTTGGTCTTACTGAAGAGACAATTTCCATTTCACCTCAGCTTGACACTGTCTAAACAATTCCCTCCGGGTCCATGTCTTCTTATAAGTCAGGCCAGGATTTACATTCATCTTCTTTTTATTTTATTTTATAATAATAGCTTTTTATTTTTCAAAATATATGCAAAGATAGTTTTCAACATTCACCCTTGAAAAACCTTGTGTTCCAAATTTTTCCCCCTCCCTCTCCCTTCCGCTGGACAGCAAGTAATCCAATCTAGGTTAAACATGTGCAATTCTAAACATTTTCCATATTTATCATGCTGCACAAGAAAAATCAGATCAAAAGGGGAAAAATGAAAAAGAAAAAAAAAACAAGCAAGAAAACAAGAATAACAACAACAAAAAAGGTGAAAATACTATGCTGTGATCTATATTCAGTCCCCATGATTCTCTCTCTGGATGCAGATGACTCTCCATCACAGGTCTATTCGAACTGACTTATATATCCATCTTCTTGTTAGTGGTCATCTTTCATTCAGAAATCCCTCTTTTCACTAGCAAAATAGAGCTGACCAATGAATCATAGAACTCTAGTTTCTTGAATTCACAAGGGTGCCTCTCATGCTAAACATATCCATCTGGAGATGGATGTTTTATTGCCTATGCTTAGGACAGGTGCACAGAAGAAAAGAGGAAGTTAGGTAACTGAGATTTGGTCTTTGGCTCTTCATTGGTTTAGGGCTTTGTAGAGCCGATAAATGTTGTTGCTTATTCATGTCCAACTCTTCATGACCCCAAATGATTTTCTTGGCAAAGATATTGAAATGGTTTTCCATGTCCTTCTCTATTTCCTTTTACAGATAAGGAAACTTCCAGATATCTGTCCTTCTTTCCATGGGGAAAGGGAAAGGGTAATCCTTTCGCACTCTTAACTGAGGAGGCTAGTACAGTCCTGATATCATCTGCAGTGGGAAAAGGAGAATGCATGAAACATGGTCATTCCTTTTAAAGTCCCCTAGGTCAGCAATTTTTCCCACTCATTGGCTAATAAAGAGGATTGCTTCATCATTAGCAAAGCACTGAGTTCTTCAGCTCTGGTTGGAGGCAGATAGGCCCCCTCTCTATATACATCCTTCATGACCCTGAGAGTGCAAGTCAGGAGAAACCAGGACTCAAACCCTGCCTCCATGGCTTGCCAGCTATGTGACTATGGATAAATTGCTCAATTTTTCTAATTGCTCAATTCTACAGATTGTCTGTAAAAAGTAGTGTTATAATAATATCTGTAGCACCTATTTTGTAGTGCTTTTTGAAGATACAGTTAGCTGTCATGCTAATAGAGGAGGATGCCTTATAAACCTTAAAGTGTCACCTAAGGCAGCCACATGGTGTATGTTGCTGGATTTGTATCCAGGAAAATCTTAGTTCAAATGCTACCTCAGATACTAGCTGTAATTCTAGAAGAGTCACTCTTTCCCAGCCTCAAGTTCCTCAATTCTGTGGAAAAGATCAAGGGAGATCACATATAGAAAATACCTTAAAGTGCTATATTAATGCTAGCATTATTGTATAAGTGTTGCTGTTATTGTCATTTCAGTCATGTCTGACTTTTCATGTCCCCATTTGGTATTTCCTTGGCAAAGATACTGGGGTGGCTTGCCATTTTCTTCTCCAGCTTCTTTTACAGATAAAGAAATTGAGGCAACAGTGTTAAGTGACATGCCCAGAGTCTATTGCAGTTTATAAGTGTCTGAGGTTGGATTTGAACTCATGAAGATAAATTTTCCTGTTTCTAGGCCCAACATTCTATCTACTATACCACATATCTGCCTTTTTATAAATGTTGGCTATTTTCAATGCTTTACACTTAGCAGGCTCATCCCACCTTCAATAAGGGGGTCTTTCCTTGGTCTCCTCCTTGCAAGTAGGGATCCTTCCAAGATCACACTGTATATATTGTGTATATACATAGTTTAACCTGTGAGCAGGGATGGAATTTTTTTATTTTTCTATGTGCCTAGTGCTTAGCACAATGTCTGGTACATAATAACTATTTTATAAATGCTTGTTGAGTAACAAACAAGAGGCATTAGATGGGGGCATTTTTGCAAAATTCTTTCCTTTATTACTATTTACTTCCTAATGCCTGCCTTAAATTAAACTGTAAATTGAACTGAACTCCAAAGTACATGAAAATGAATACACATTATTGAATCCGTGGCAACTCCTCTTTCCCAAGGGCCAATTTTTGACACCCTCTAAAAATATTTAGAATTTCTTGGCAACAGTTCTCTCTCCTTGGTTTGCACATCTGGGGCCCCATATTTAGAACATGAACACAGAGAAATCCTATCATCTGAGGTGTTGGCCTTGATGCTGGGCCAATATTTCTTTTCTTTGGTTATAGTCTTTGCCAGGCATTGATCCCTGAAAATACTTATGGGGATATCTATCTCTCCATGTGGAGCTAAATGCAAGTCATGGGCTCAGGGATGTTACGTTTCAGTATTATGAAATAGGAAAATTTTGTCCATCCATTTCTGGCTCTGAGTTAGCCCTTCCAGTCAACCTAAGACCAGGGTGACTTAAAGTATTGGTGCCATACTTCTGAAAGAATTAATTGATACTAAATATGACCCTTCCTAATAATATCTGCATTTTAAAATAAGGAAATAGCCAAAAAAACCCAACCCTTTTAAAGAACTAATGTGCTCTTGAGCAGACTTTCATAATCTGTAGAGACTTTGGAGGTTGCCTTCCACACCTAGGTAGTATGGAAGGAATGGGAGTGTGCTAAAAAACAGTTTGGGGGAACTAGTTGTTAAATATTCACTTGTGAGTGTTCTTTGAAAATTGACAATATTACATATTAGGACTTGATTTATTGTTATTAATTTTTTAAATAAAGAAAGGGATGGAGAAAATTTTAATAATGCAAATTAAATTTCTATACATACTTTTTATCACAACCACTACCACCGCTATCACTGCCCTGATAGCTGATTGGAAGGAATTTTCACTAGCTATGAAATCTCAGGCATATTCTTCAACTGTGATGATTTGATTTCCACTTTCCAGGGGTGCTTTAATAATTGAAATTGATGTGATAAATATGAGGCAATTTCCCATTCTACTACCTTTCTTATTTGAAGACTGGGGAGAATAAAAGGTATTCTCTCCTGAAGTCTGGTATGGTGATTGTTGGGGCTGGTACATGGTTGAGTCTAGAGAAGAAAAAGAGGGAAGAGGAAGACCATACTTTTTGATCTTGTTTCGCAAGGGGAAGATGGCCCTTAAGGATTGGAAAATTGGTAATTTGTCTTGAGTAATTTTAAGTTGGTAGAGAGCGACAGAGAGATAAAAATAGAGACAGAATTAGAAAGTAAGAAGCAGAGAGACAAAGACAGATACTTTTCCTTGTTTCTTAATAAGTAAAGCAGTGAGTAAATTTAGAACTTGAAGAGTACATGAGTGTGTGTGTGTGTGTGTGTGTGTGTGTGTGTGTGTGTGTGTATTAGATAGGATTTCCATCTCCAGAAGAACCCTCATATTTTGGATATGAAAGAACTTTTAAAGTTGGACTAGATGTCTTCTGAGGTTTCTTCAGATTCTGAGGTTCTGTGACCTACTTTTTTTTCTCCCTGAGGCAATTGAAGTTAAGTGACTTGCCCAGGGTCACATAGCTAGGAAGTATTAAGTATCTGAGATCAGATTTGGGCTGGTGCTCTATCCACTGAGTCACCTAGCTGCCCCGACCTATTTTTTTTTTTTTTTTAGTACTAATATCTGCTCATTCCAGAATCTCCTTTGAATTATATTATTTAAAGGAAAAAAAATCACACAAATACTGAAATAATCAAACAGTCATAGCTATACTTTTTGTGGTAGTAAAGAACTCAAAACAAATTTATGACTATTAATTTGGGAATGGTTAAACAAATTGTGCCACAGAAATGGAAAAGAATATTATTGTGCCATGCTTTTTCAATCATTCAGTCTTGTCTGATTCTTCATGACCCTGTAGATCATACTGTCCATGGGTTTTTTTTGGCAAAGATACTAGAATGGCTTACATTTCTTAATCAGTAGATTAAGGCAAAAAGGATTAAGTGGTTTGCCCAGTCATACAGCTAGTAAATGTCTAAGACTAGATTTGATTGAACTCAAGTCTTCCTGACTCCATACTCAGCACTCTATCCAACAAGCCACTTAGCTTCCATAAGAAACCAGAAATATGAAGAATTCAAAGAAGCATGAAAAACTATAGAACTATCTGTGATAGATCTATGTTTCATCCCATTGGTACTTTGGAATCATGAATGGTTACTGTGATATGTTACTGTGTTTATTGTTTTCCTTGTTCTTATTATATTCTTCATCAATTTAAAAAGTCCTAAATTTATTCATTTTTATATTATTAATGTCATAATATATATTTTTTCTCCTGGTTCTTCTTACTGTACCCTGTATCAATTTAGATAAATCTTTTCAAATTTTTAAAAATCATTTGTTTCCTTTCTTCTCATAGCACAGTAATATTTTATCTTATTCATATACCATAACTCAGTCATTCTTCTTGTTTCCACTTTTTCTGCCAACAGGAGAGCTGCTATAAATATTTTAGTTTGCATCTTATTTTTAGTATCACTCTTATGTTCAATGACATTCTTCTCCTTTCACCTACCCAGCAAGCCATCCTTTGTAAAATATATATATATATATATATATATATATATATATATATATATATAAATTCCCCCACTTAATAGTGTTTTATTTCCCCCCAATTATATGTAAATATTATTTTAAACATTTACTTCTATAAGATTTTAAGTTCCATTATTTTTGTTCCTCCTCCCTCCCCAAGACAGCAAACAGTAATATGAGTTATAGGTTATACATGTACAATCCCTAATTAAAGATTAATAATAAAGATATAAAAAGAAGGGGGAGGAAGCATTTCAGGAAAACTAGTGATACATCATCTGTGTCTAACAGTATAAGGAATATTTTATACCCAAGGTCCTCCACCTCTGCAGAGTGGTTTCATCCTTCCTGTGGGGCTAAAAACTTGGTCATTATAATAATATAACATTCATTTTCCTGTAAACATGCATTTCAGTGACTGATACCCACAACACAGGATACTTGTCTAAAAGCATGCAAGTCTAGACAATACCAGGACACTGAGCCACACCTAGCTCCAGGTAGTCTCACTATGAATGAAACTAGAATAGTAATTGCTACTAAGTGGAGGGAAAGCTCATGGGTTTTCTTAGAAGAAATGCATAAAGAAGCTATTAGGAACATAGAATTTCAAACAATAGAAATCTGGAAATTATCTATCAAGCCACCCAAATGGGTTCAAATCTTGCCTCTGATACCTTGTAATTGTTTAACCAAAAGCAAATGAGCGTCAGTTTCCTTATCTGTAAAATGGGGATATTAATGCCTCACAAATCTATTTCCCAGAGGTGCTGTGAAGCTCAAATGAAATTATACAGGCTGTCCCAAGAGCCTTACTACAATTTTAAGTTGTAGAAGCTTAAAATTAAACCAAGACCTTTAGGACACCAGATATTTGTAAAGTACTTCGTAAACCTTAAATCTTGATGATAATGTCAATTATTATTATCTAAACAAGGCTTTTGTGTTACATGAAGAGTCTAGTCTGGGTGGCTAGGGGGTAGCTCTGTATTGGGATCGTGATGGCAACCAGAAGTATATTGTGTTTTTCTTCTGGGCACCCAATGACTGAGATCCTTTTATTCACTTCTCAGGTAGGAGCTGTTGATTCCGAAATAGGCTGTTACCAGAAAATTTAAGTGTGAAGCAAAGTTCTTAGGACAAGTGGCCAATAATTCATTGATTTATAGGCTAACAGAAGCTTAAGTTGTATGCTGCTGGATAGAAATGAAAAGGAAATTAGCAAGCATTTATTAAGAACATTTTTAGTTAGACAGTGTGCTAAGCTCCTAAGCCATAAAGTCAGTGTACACTCACTATGCCTTTTCGATTTTCAGTTTCCTAAAATATAAAATGGGAATAATTCTTACTATATTTCAAGGTTGTTGTGAGGGAAAGCTCTTTGCAAACTTTAACATGCTGTGTTTTATTATATGTGATTTATTATATAATTTACAATTTTATTTATTTATTTATTTTTGCTGAGGCAACTGGAATTAAGTGACTTGCCCAGGGTCACACAGCTAGGAAGTGTTGAGTGTCTGAGGCCAGATTTCAATTCAGGTGCTCCTGACTTCAAGGCTGGTGCTCTTTCTACTGTGCCACCTAGCTGCCATTATTATATAATTATAGACCAGCAAGAAGTAATATTAATTATTCAGATGCCAAGCCCATGGTCCTCATCTGTCAGAGTATGACAATTCTTACAGAGATAGGTCATGAGTCATGGAACCGGAGCATGGCCTCTGACCCAGAAAGTGTAGAACCAGGTTTGGAACCTCCTGGAAAAATTATCATCAGGGGAAGCAAACTCTATGGTCTAGGGCCAATCCTTAATATTCACATTGATCATGGATGATTTGCAGATTAGAAGAAAAGTCACAAAAGAAATACATCCTTTCAAGACAAATTAAGACAGTGGCAGAAATGGGAAATTTCTATTGTTGTTTAGTCATGTCTGACTCTTTATGACTCCATTTGGGGTTTTCTTGGCAAAGATATTGATGTGATGCCATTTCCTTTTTACATTCCTCATTTTACAGATGAGGAAACTGAGGCAAACAGGATTAAGTGACTTGCCCAGGATCACACAATTAATCTTCCTGACTTTAGGCCTGGGGCTCTATTCATTGCAACACCTAGCTGCCCCAGTGGAAAAAAATTCCAGAAGGAAAATACCTTTTAATAGGTATTAGAAGGACTAGTAATTAACTCTATGCAATGTAAAAGAAGGCACTTGACCCTAACTCCAAGTCCACTGACACATACATAACAAGAAAACATGAGATTTAGAATTTACAGATTCTACTGGCTCTGGATGGTAACTGACAGTTAAAAAGCTTAAGACTTGACCTGGGTCTGTTCAAAAGAAAGTACTACATCTGACACTTCACTTAAGGAGACAATAATAGAGCTGATTTGCATTTGGGGTGGAGGTGAGGGGACAGTCAGAAAAAAAAATGTATAACAGCTTTGTAGTGACTGATCCCAAGACATGCTACTCATAGGCCTGCCCAGTCCAGGATAAGAGGCCCTCCCTGGTGACTAAAGGTCATAGGAGAAGTATTTCTCATAGTATAGGCTCCCTTGAAAATTCCATTCTGATCAGGGTCACAATTTGGAGGGCAATTTACTAAGAAAAATCCAGGATGTAGAAGGAATGAAGAACTGAGGTATACTATTCTACCCCCTCAAAGAGACAGCCAGATGAAATACCCACCTTGTGCAGAGAAGATGAATTTGTTTTTCAAAGACTGATTTGGAGTCCAGAAGATCCTTCCTTCGACTTAAGTATCCTTATCAGCAACATGGAGTTAATATTTTTCAATTTTAATTTAATCTTTTTTTTCCAGTCAATGACAAATATCCATCTTCTTTCCAGCCCACTTTCCAATTGCTCCCGTACTTCCCTATTGAAAAAGAAAGGAAAATAAAATGCTTTTTATGCATAGCCAAGCAAAACATATTCCCACAGGGTTCTGGGGAAAGAGCATGAACTCTTGGGTTAAAGTGAAATGCCTTTAAATCTACTAGCACGACCTTGTTCAAGTATCTTATTCTTCCAGGGTCTATATTCTTCATCTATGAAATGAGGAGGTTAGATTAGATGGCTTTTGCTGTCATTTCCAGCTTTACAGCTAGGGTCCTATTCTTATTATTCTATCAAATATACTATGAACACAAGCCAGACCACTCAACATACTCAGCATATGGCATTTCTAAATGTCCCTGACCCCTGATTATTAGTGTTTTTATTTTAATTTTATTTATTTATTTGCTTATCTACTTATCTATTTATTATTTACTTTCTAATTTTTCAGGTTACTGTTGACAATTTCTATTTTTCCTTTGACAATTGTTTATTCATATCTTTTAAACATCTCTGTTGTGAAATGGCTCTTAGTTCTCTATCTATATTAATTGTCTATTGATTTTTAGATGATAGACTTAAATGATTTTTTTCTCCTTAGTCTGTATCTTCTATTCTGATTTTATTCATCAAAAATCTTTTTTTTTAATTTAATACATTGAGATTGCTATTTTTGCTCCAAATCACTATTGATGAGAGAAATGCAAATTAAGACAACTCTGAGATACCACTACACATCTGTCAGATTGGCTAAGATGACAGGAAAAGACAATGACGAATGTTGGAGGGGATGTGGGAAAACTGGGACACTGATACATTGTTCGTGGATCTGTGAATGGATCCAACCGTTCTGGAGAGCAATTTGGAACTAGGCTCAAAAAGTTATCAAACTGTGCATATCCTTTGACCCAGCAGTGTTTCTACTGGGCCTATATCCCAAAGAGATCTTAAAGGAAGGAAAGGGCCCCACATGTGCAAAAATGTTTGTGGCAGCCCTTTTTGTAGTAGCTAGAAACTAGAAACTGAATGGGCGCCCATCAATTGGAGAATGGCTGAGTAAGTTATGGTATATGAATGTTATGGAATATTATTGTTCTGTAAGAAACGACCAGCAGGACGATTTCAGAGAGGCCTGGAGGGACTTGCATGAACTGATGCTGAGTGAAATGAGCAGAACCAGGAGATCATTGTACACAGCAACAAGACTATATGATGATTAATTCTGGTGGACGTGGCTCTCTTCAACAATGAAATGTTTCAAACCAGTTCCAGTTGATCAGTGATGAAGAAAGCCATATACACCCAGAGAGAGGCCTGTGGGATCTGAGTATGAACCATAACATAGCATTTTCATGCTCTCTATTGATGTTTGTTTGCATTTTGTTTTCCTTCTCAGGTTTTGTTTCTTGTAGATCCAATTTTTCTTGTACAGCAAGATTACTGTATAAATATGTATACATATATTCGATTTGTCACACATTTTAACATAATTAACATGTATTAAACTACCTGCCGTCTAAGGGAGGGAGTGAGGGGGAAGGAGGGAAAAATTTGGAACAGAAAGCTTTGCAAGGGTCAATGTTGAAAAATTACCCATGCATATGTTTTGCAAATAAAAAGCTTTAATTAAAAAAATGAGATTGCTATTTAATCACGTGCACATTTTTTCATTTAATCTTGTTAGGAATTCTATGATCAGCTATATATGGGGGGAAGGTGGAATAGACAAGAGATGGAGATAGAGACACATATACACAGAGATGGAGATAGAAAGAAACAGAGTAACAGAGAGACAGAGAGACAGAAAGACAGACATAAAGAGTAACAGAGACAGACATAAAGAAGTAGACAGGCAGAGATAGAGACAGAAACAGACAGAGAGATACAGAAACACACACACATACACAGACACACACAGA
This sequence comes from Myrmecobius fasciatus, assembly GCA_023553655.1. NCBI lineage: Eukaryota > Metazoa > Chordata > Mammalia > Dasyuromorphia > Myrmecobiidae > Myrmecobius > Myrmecobius fasciatus. The sequence goes on from JAJPUD010000110.1 coordinate 751,612, forward strand.
GAGGGAGGGAATTTTTTTTTAATTAAAGCTTTTTATTTGTATAACATATATATGGGTAGTTCCCCAGCATTGATCTTTACAAAGCTTTCCATTACAAACTTTATCCCCAGTCCCCTTCCCTCCCCTAGATGGCAGGAAGTCCACTACATGTTAATAATGTTGAAATACTTGACAAGTTATGCAAGAAAAATCCTATCTACAAGAAAAAAAAAGAAAATCAGAGAAAGGAAACACAATGCAAGCAAATATCAATAGAGATCATGAAAATGTTACATTGTGGTCCATATTTCATATCCCTCTCTCTGGGTGTATATGGTTTTCGTCAGTGAACAATTGGAACTGGTTTGAGACAATTCTTTGTTGCAGAGAGCCATGTCCATCAGAATTGATTGTCATATAGTATTGTTGTTGCTGTGTATAATGATCTCCTGGTTCTGCTCATTTCACTCAGTATCAGTTCACGCAAGTCTCTCCAGGCCTCTCCGAAATCATCCTGCTGGTCGTTTCTTACAGAGCAATAATATTCCATAACATTCATATACCATAATTTATTCAGCCACTCTCCAGTTGATGGGCATCCATTCAGTTTCCAGTTTCTAGCCACTACAAAAAGGGCTGCCACAAACATTCTTGCACATGTGGATCCCTTTGAGGGAGGGAATTTTTCATTATGCTTTATTTGTATGGTTTGATTCTCTATATTCAGCTCATTTATACTTCTGGAACTTGTTGTGTTTATTGTTAGATGCTGGACTAAACTTACTTTTCACGAAACTGTTTTTCAATTTCTCAGAAATTCTTGTTCAGTGAAGTGTTTTTTTTTTCTTACCAGGCCCATTTATTTCTAGGTTTGGCCTTCTTAAGCTATTCTCATGATGAACTTTTATATTTTTTAAAATACATATCAGATTGTTTTGAATAATAATCATTACTTTGTAAGATAGTTTGAGATCACATGACAAATCCTTTATTTTTTTCTTTTTACATTTTCCTTGATTTTTGAAAACATTTCTCTATATGAAAGTTATTTTCCCCCTCCAAATTCTATAATATAGTCCTTAGTAATTTGATTAGTAGTTTTATACCAGTATAGTAACTTGGTTACTTTGATCATTTCAATTTTTCAGCCCAGCTGTGAACATTAAACATATCTCTGTTTACTTGTCTTACTTTATTCTTCAGGAATGTTTTTGTATTACATGAATATAACCCATGGCTCAAAGCACATTTTCATTAGACTGTCCTCATTTGTGAAGATTGATTGTTCAATGCTCTGAGCCTGCTGTGAGGGGGCAGGAATGGGAGAGCTTTGGGAAGAAGAGAAATCTTGGTTTTCTGGTTTCCAAGCTCTGAGAAGAGATTCAGTTCCATATTTTCTTTAAGGAGAAGTTCTTGAAGGGAGAGAAAGACTCTAGGAAGAAGCTGAAATACAGACATCTTTGTCTCTAGTACACACACACACACACACACACACACATACACACATACACATACACCCCTATATGTATATAGATGTAAAATAAAATTGATTCTGGGAGACTTGAACAAAATATAGTATTAGTACTCATCTTTTTTTTTTTTTCTTTTGACACAAGGATCAAAAAGGTGAGCTAAAAAGGGGGATTTTAGCTGGGACTGGATGGAAGCCAGAAGGCACAGATAAGAAGGGAGAGAATTTCAGATATGGGGGCTAGCCAGTAAAAATGCCAGGAATAGGAGATGAAATGTCTTGCTGGAGGAACAGCAAAAAGATGTCACCGAGTCATAGAATATGTGACGGTGGTAATGGGAAGCATGTAAGGTGTAAGAAGACTGGAAAAAAATTTGGGGAGCAGTTAAAGTGTTTTGAACTCTAAACAGAGGATTTTATATTTCATCCTGTAGGTGATAGGAAGTTCCTATAGTTTATTATATGGCCAGCAGTTCACATGGTTAAACAAGCATTTTAGAAAATAGAACATTCACATGGGTGCAATATCACCTCTTTTGAAATATTATTAAATCGGGGCAGCTAGGTGGTGCAGTGGATAGAGCACCAGCCCTGAAGTCAGGGGGACCTGAGTTCAAATCTGATCTCAGACACTTCCTAGCTGTGTGACCCTGGGCAAGTCACTTAACCCCAATTGCCTCAGCAAAAAGCAAAAAAAAAAAAAAAAGAAAGAAATATTATTAAATCACATTAAATATTAGACAAAATTGGGATGTGACAGGAGAGTTGGCGTTGAGGGAACAAGGACTAATTTCAGGTTCTGTCTTTCATGTCCTTACAGGTGGATCACCTGACTTCTTGGTACCCTGGACAATTCTCTACAGAAACTTGACTATAATTTATTTATTATATTTCCTGAGGAAGTTCCTACATTGAGAATTCCTCAGATTCATAAAATCTCACATATAGATAAAAGAAAATCTTAAGTTGGGAACATTTAATCTTTTAAAAATTGATATCTTTTATTTTTATAGTAGCAATACTCCTGAAATTAATGTGTCTATTTTCTCTGAATTACCTTGCCAGGCAGGTGCACCAGACATAGAGTAATTCTGTGGACTGAAAGGATCCAATCAAGTGTTTGCGGTAGCCAAAGTCTTGCTCTGTGTCCAGTACATCTGCTTGCCAAGGTAGCTCAGAGAAAACAGACACATTAATCTTAGGGATACTTCTAAACTATATAACTTTCATTTTCTAGGATGAATTCTCATCCTGAGAGCCATCCCTTGTAACCAGATTTTAAAAAGAAAGAGAAAACTAAATTAACCAGTCCATCAATAATCTAATGGTGTTTGCAGAATTCAACACCTATATCCACCCACCCCAATCTCTGCAAAGAAGGAAAAGAGACCCAAAGCATCATTTGCTCTTATCTGGAAGGTTTGTACTGGTTGGGTCAGTATTTGTAGTCCTTACTCTCTAAGCTGGTGACTTTGCACAGCCCTCCCTCACTTAAATCCAATTTCCTTGCAAATCATGGAATCGCCTTTCTGATGTTATGTTCTTTTTCGAGAAAGAAGGCCAAATAAACAAATGAATGAATGTGTTTTTTGATCCAGGACTTCTAACAGGTCTGGAGTTGTAGTCTTTAGCCACCCTGGGTATATATCATCTATACATTCTGTATTATCTCTCCTCACTCTCCCTCTCCAATTTCCAAAATGACTCCAATTGCAGACAGAAACAAAAGCAAACAAATTAATAAAAGAGTTCATGGTTTACTTGGAGAGTCATTATAATGGATTGTTCCATTAAAAAAAATCCCTCCAATAGACAAGTAAGCCCCAAATTAAATAGCAAAAAAGGTCTTCTAATGAATTATATATATGCTGATACTTAAAAAAATATATAAATATCTAGCCAGTCAGTCAACAATCATAGTTGGGAATAAACCAGAATGAGAGGAGGGGTGGGGGAGAGCAGAGGAATAATTTTTGTGAACTTTGAGGCTCTCAGGCACAAAGACAGGAATTTCCCAGGAACTTGAACTGACCATTCTTTGTCTGGTTCAATGTGTTCCTGCCTCCTCTGCTTAAGCCACTTCCTTCCCCTACCTCTCAATCTCTCTGGCTCCCACTTCTGTCTCCAACATCTTCCCTCCGAACTTAATTCCCTGACTATTTCAATTTGTAACCACTTAAAATATTAAATGTCTCACATTTAACCAGATGACTCTAAATGAGGTCTTTGGAAGGAAGACATTCTGTAAATCTACCTAAAAAGAACATAAATTCTAGAGGGGAAAAGGAAGTGGGAAAGCAGCTCTTAGTGCCCCTAAACACTTAGGTTAAAAAGCAGCTTATTGCTTAGAATTCTTGTGAATTCAAGAAAATAGGTGGCTGTTTTTTCCTCTCTTTGATCAAAGGGGGAAAATGATAAAGAATAGCAAAATTATATGATGTTAGAGCTGGAAGAGACCTTCAAAATCTTCCAGTCCAACCTCATCTTGCAGAAATGAAACTAAAACCCAGAGACACAACAAAAATTTATTTTTAATTATTTTAATTTATCTGTGTTTTACTTATTTCCTCCTATTCCCTTCCCAGTGCAATCCCTTTCCCAAACTTTTGTAATGAGTATGCATAATAAGCGAATCAAATCATTGTACTCACTATGCACAAAAACGTGTGCCTCATTCAGCACCCATTGTGTTTCTGTCAGCAGGTAGATAGCAACCTCCACCATCAGTCCTCTGGGATTATTCTATTACTTTATTATTATTATTATTATTATTATTTGCTGAGGCAATTGGAGTTAAGTGACTTGCCCAGGGTCACATAGCTAGGAAGTATTAAGTATCTGAGACCAGATTTGAACTCAGGTCTTCCTGACTTCAGGGCTGGTGCTCTATCCACTGTGCCATCTAGCTGCCCCTATTCTATTACTTTATCACATTGGAATGAGCATTCTAAGGGCCAGCAGGTTTTGAAAACCAAGCAGTATAGTTCAGACTTGATATGATGCAATGATGGAAATTTTATAGGTTGAGGTATTAGCTACTGAGCTAAATGACAGATAGTAGTGGTGGTAGGATGAACCTACAAAGTTCATGTAAGGCTTCTGACACACATACTGACTGCGTAATCTTAGGTAAGTCACTGATCTCTCAGAGTTCCCAGGAAACTCTTAGAGACTCAAAATGCAGAAAAGTTATAGCCTTGCATTGGTAGAAAAGGTTCCCTCACCTGGTAGCCACATACAAGAAATAGAAGGATTGGGGCTCAAACCAAAAAAAAATGTAAATGTAGTGACCTAATAACACATGAGCCTAGGGAAAGAGAGAACTTGTAGTCGAAGATTTTCATGATGTCAAGACTGGGTACGTAAGATATAGAATTCTTCAGGGTGTTCTATGGAAGTCTTTGGTGGCTGATTAGCTGTTCCTTTTCTTTCCTTTTTTTTCCCAATTGTATTTTATTTTTTCCAAATACATGTGAAGATAGATTTCAACATTCATTTCTGTAAGACTTTGTGTTCCAAATTTTTCTCCTTCCCTCCCTTATTTTCCTTCTCTCCAAGATAGCAAGCAATCTGATATAGGTTGAATATGTGCAATCCTTTTAAACATATTTCCCAAAAGAAGAGAAAAACCATGGGAAAGAAAAGGCAAACAAACAAAAAAAGGTGAAAATACTATTCTTCAATCCACATTCAGTCTCCATTGTTCTCTCTCTGGATACAGATGGCATTTTCCATCTCAAGTCTTTTGGAATCGTCTCTCACTGCATTGCTGTGGGGAAGCCAAATCCATCACAGTTGATCATCACAATTTTTAGTTACTATGTACAATGTTCTCCTGGTTCTGCTTGCTTCACTCAACATCTGTTCATTTAAGTTTTTCCAGACTTTTCTGAAATCAACATATTCATAATTTCTTATAGAACAATAATATTCCATTCCATTCCATTCATATGCCACAATTTATCCAGTCATTCCCCAACTGATGGGCATCCACTCAGTTTCCAATTCCTTGCCACTACAAAAGGGCTACTACAAATATTTTTGTGCATAAGGGTCCTTTTCTCTCTTTTATGATCTCCTTGGGATATAGATCCAGTAGAGACACTGCTTGGAGCAAAGCTCATCAAAAGTTTGACAACCCTTTGGGCATAGTTCCAAATTACTCTCCAGAATGATTAGATTATTTCACAACTCCACCAACAATGCATTAGTGTCCCAGTTTTCCCACATTCCCTCCAACATTCATCATTATCTTTTCCTGTCATTTTAGCCAGTTTGAGAAATATGAAGTGGTCCCTTAATTGGCATTTCTGATTAGGAGTTTCTTGGAAGGATGTAGTTCTGGAAGCTTGGAATAAAACCAAGAGGTGACTAAATGGAAAGACAGAAAACTTATAAACCAACCTCTTTTTTTAAATAACATTTTATTTTCACAATTATATATACACAATTTTTAAACATTCATTTAAAAAGATTTTGAATTCCAAATTCTCTCACTCCCTTTTTCACTTCCTCTTTTCCCGAGATGGTAAAGCAATTTGAAAATCCAACCTTTTGAGATGATGAAAAAGAGGTGAAAGGGGGCAGAAAGAAATAATTAGTGGAAAATTGGTGAAGAAGCATAAGGAAATAAAAAGCCAGAAGAGAGTGGAGGACAGATAAGGACAGAAGTTTAAAAGTAGATTCCTAAAATGAATCTACTATGACAAAGTATCCAGATTTGTCCCTGCCATCTCTACTGTAGTGTAAATCCAACTTTTAGGATCTCAACATTTTTCACTTGGGGACTTTATGCTAAATTTTTGTTTTTGAAAATGTCAGCCTTTTCTTTTTATTCTGTTTTTTTTTTTAAATTAGATAGTCTTTCAGATATTTGTATATGGCACCAGGCTTGTGCTGATTGCATTAAGTCTCCAAAGATACAGAGCTTTTCTAATGAAAGCCATAATAATTCAGAACAGATAAATTAGCCTTGCAATCCATATGATTGGGGCAGATTTTAAGATGCAATTGAATTGGCAGTCTAATGAATTAGGGATGGATGTGGTATACTGTAAAAAGAAAAGGACTCAGTGTTAATATATGTTTGAATTTGGTGACCATGGGCTAGCCCCTTTACTCTTTCAACTTCAGTTTCTCTATCTGTAAAATAGGAATTACACTAACTGAAGTTGGATTGTTATAATAATCAAAAATTATATAGATAATATTATATAAAGTCAGATATTATTGTCAACTTATGTTTTAGACAGACACTGCATGTGGATGGGCAGTAAACCCAGAATTAGATGGGTGGAGGACACACTGGATTGCATTTCAGAAATTACACAATATTTTCCATGATCTCAAGTTGCTCCCTGGCATAAAATTCCATCTTTTCCCCCTTTTAAACACTAATTTATTCATAAAACACATGTGATTGTTAATCATGGAACCCCATAGACTCAGACGAAGTAACTTTAAGAACAAAAGAAAGATGCATAGCCTATCAATAGTCAATTAACAAGCATGTATTAGATGGCAAGCACTCTTTTAGACACAGTACAAAAGCTAAAAGGAATTACTCCTTATCCTCAAGGAGTTTGCATTTTATGTGAAGGAGACATCTAAGATATAAATATAAAAAATCAACACAGAATAAATTCAAATAAATATAAGGCAGTTAAATATGAGGTTGATAATGAGGGAAAACACTAACAATTGTGGAAAGGTACTGATAATAGGAAAGTAGTGCCTGAAATAGTGTTACTGTTTGTTGTTGGTCCTTCATTTAAAAACATTTTTTTTTGGTTCTTCATTTTCAAAGGACCAAAGTCATTATGGGATGATGTCTTAAATTGTGCATGAATTGGATTTAAGTGAAGCAAAGTTGAACAAAGTTATCAGTCTCATTGTGTCTTCTTGAGTCATTATAATCCAAACAAAGGTCAAAACAACTGATGATGGCCCAGGATGCAATGGATGACCATGGAGTCTTCAATTTTTGATCAGACTCTAAGTGTTCTAAAACACCTGTGTCAGCTGCTTTCATGGCCATTGGAACAAAATGTTCTCATCCATTCATTCCCCCAGGGAAAGTCTTCACAAACCCAATGGGTTTGAGGCCTGTTACCCTCAATCTTGTTTAGCTTGTCTATCTAAGTGGTTTATCAGGGTGTGGCTGCTACATATACTACAACTACTTAGAGCTACAGGTGAGAGTTGGGGGACAGGTGGACACCAAAGGAGGGAGGGACATTTTATCATCTCATGTCCTGAACCCTTGATGGTTTGTTTATGAGTTACTCAATTTGATTTCTGCTAAAAGCTGACTTATATTTACATTGTTGTAGACATTGTAATCCTGTTCTTAAAGAAAGTGAAAAGAGAGAAAGGGAAGAAAAGAGAAAGAGACAGAGACAGAGACAGAAAGTCACAGAGACACAGAGATAGAGTGATAGAAACACACAAAGACAGAGAGACAAAGACAGAGACACAGAGACACACACAGAGATAGAGACAAAGAGAGAGGCAGAGAGATACACACACAAAGAGAGAGAGAGAGAGAGAGAGACAGAGACAGAGACAGAGACAGAGACAGAGACAGAGACAGAGAGAGACACAGCACAGACACAGAGAGTCAAACAGAGACAGAGACAGAGAGACAGAATCAGAGATAGAGAGGAGAGACAGAGACAGAGACAGAGAGACAGAGGAGAAAAAGGGAAGGAGAGGGAGAGGGAGAACAGGGACCTAATCAGTCCAGTGCACTAGGGAAGAGTAGAATATCAGTGATTGAGTATAAACAAGGATGGGAATCCGAGTATAGACTTAGAAACCATTCCTGAGTCCCCAGAGTCTTGAATTCTGACTGTACAGAGAAATGGGTTTAAGGATGACTTAGAAGTAGTCATCCCCTTGTCTTTTTAGCAGATTGGAGGACTTGTACAAACCTGGATCCTCATGCTGGTTGTCCAAATAGTGATACTAGCTCCTGGGGACAGTGAAGATGGAACCCTGACACATGAAGTATATGAATGGTCCAATTTCTCCTTGAATAGAAGAAGGCAGTCTTTGGGAAGAAGCCAATAGCATAGTCTGTATGTGACTATCATTAGTGGCAGATGGTAAAGAGCTTGTGGACATGTGACAAGGGAAGACCACATATTCCAAGTAAAGACAGGAGCTTGTCTTGTCTCTTCAAAATGGAGGTTCAAGAAAAAAAAACACACAGAGACACAAAAAATAAAACTTATCCAATGGGAGACTTTTAAGAAAACATCTCAAGCTAGAATTTGGTTTTAAAGGTACTACACAAAACCTGTGTAAATCCACTGGAAATGTTGATGTTATTTATTATATCTTCCTTCCAAAGTTGGGGTGGAAAAGAGACAAAACCAGTCTCCTTCCTCAACCCTCCATACTCTCTAATAAATTTCAAGTTCTTAAAAATCAGGATTTGAAGAATTCTGTGAAGGAAAAAAGCCTAGTTTTGAGTGTGTGTGTGTGTGTGTGTGTGTGTATGTGTGTGAGTGTGTTGTTTATTTCTCATAAGTGAAACCCAATTATAGGTACCTTTTAGGGGAGTGGAAAGGTGCAGCAATTGGCCACATAAACAATGACGTCTGTGGTCCAAACCAAGGCTGTGAGATTTTTCTGATAACCTACTTTGATTTCTCTCTCTGCCTGTCTAGAAATCCCTCTTGTGCATTCACATTTCTACTCATTTCACTATGTAATAATTATGTATCCGTCAGTTACATATACACATAATATGGATTCCACCCATTTTTAGGGGATTAAACTCCTTATTCACCTGATATCCCAGAAACATATGTCTACCAATGTTGGGGTTTAAAGAGAATTCTTGATTTGCTGGATTGGGACATGTCTAATGGAGTTGGGCATTTGTAGAGCCAGGACACACATGCATCCAAAGGACATGCCCTTGTCCAGCTAATTAGGGTTTCAATGTGCAAGGCATGGGGATTGTATTATGTCAGTGATGGGGATACAGCAATGGAAAATGCCTTCTGTTCCTGGTTTTTACCAACCTGAAATCTACAGGGGAAAAGGGAGGAAAGGCAAAGTGGGGCCATCACCAGTCCTATATCTTACGACTGGATTCTGATGACTCTGGAGGAGAAACTAAGACTGATGACTTTGTACAGTTCTGCCTTACTCAAATTCAACTCATTTGGAAATCAAGAGATCACTCTGCCGATGTCATTGGTTCTCTTCAAGAATGAAGGACAAATAGCAAGAATAAGAAACAATCTTAACTGGAATGATATGACAGATGGGGTACACAAATAAGCACAATAAAAAGTGGAACCTGCAGAGAGAAAAAAGAGCCCAACAAAAAGACTAGAAGAAATCAGAAGAGACTTTGGGGGAGCAGGGTCAAGGAAGGCTTTCACTAAATCATTGGCTGGTTTTGCAGAAGGGAAGACTCTGAATGAATAATGACTTGTACTTTCTCCCTCCTTACCTCTTTCTCTTGGCTTTCTTGAAGATTTGTTTCAAATCTCACCTTCTGCAGAGGACTTTTTCAGCTGCCTTATCCTGCTCAATGCTCTCCCTCTGAGACTATTTCTCATCCGTATATACCTTGCATACATATAATTATTTACACACTGTCTCCCCATTGGAATGTAATCATTTTGAAGCCTGGGGTCCTATTTTTGCCTCTTTTTTTGTATTCCCAGTATTTAGTACATTTATTAATTATATGGTTACAGGTGAATAAATGTTTGCTAGTTGAGTAACTGACTGGCTAACTGACCTTGAATGTTTTGCTAAAGCAGCTTCCAGAGAAAAGTGTTGCCTGAAAAGACTGATTCAACAGGGCAGTTATTTTCCTTCCTTGACTTTTAAGACAGCATTTTCTAGCTCTCTTCTTGATGGAATTAATTTTTTTTTTTAATTTTTATTTTATTTGAATAACATATGTGTGGGTAATTCCTCAACAATAACCCTTACATAGTTTTCCGCCACAAATTTTTCCCCCCAACTCCCCACCCCTCCCCCTAGATGGCAGGATATCCACTACATGTTAATCACGTTAAAATATTGGCAAATCGAATATATGTATACATACTGGAATTAATTTTTTAATTAATTCATTAATTATAAAAACCAGATAAAGGTAATTTTCTCTGTGAGAAAAAAAAAAACTATCTCATTTCTAGTTGTACTCAGGAAGTGGTTTCAGTCATTGGAAAGACATCAGTTGCTATGGTGTAAAAGGCCATCATGGTAGAACTCCTGTGTGAATAATCCATTTTTGCTCTCACTAACCCACTGAACTAGAGAAAACCACCCAGAACTGATACATCTATCTGCCTGGATAATGGAGAGTCATTGCCTGGGATAGCATCATTCTGGTTAAATGGGTAATCAGAGAATCACACCCCCACCAGATGTTAATCAAAGCTATTTCTCTGGCTAGTGAAGATTATCAGGAGCTTCCATTTCTAGAATTCTTTGGCTTGAATGTTTTAAAGGAGCTTACTTTTTTTTTGCTTGAATGCTTTAAAGGAGAATAGCAGTAGGGATTTCCCTAGTGTTCTCTCTGGTAGTTTCCATTTTCATATGCCTTTGCTACCCTCTTTCCTGTAATTCATCCTTCAAAGTTTCCTATACTTATCACCCTATTTTTCTCTGTAGCTCTTAAAAGTCTTTGCATTTGGGGTTTCATTTACCAATTTAGAATCACTATTAATTTGCTCTATACTAGTTTTCACATGTGGTTTTAATAAAGACCTAATTAAGGGATCCATGATAGATACTCTGGTAAAGAGGATAGAGAACTGGGGCAGCTAGGTGGTGCAGTGAATAGAGCACCAGCCCTGAAATCAGGATAGACCTGAGTTCAAATCTGATCTCAGATATTTAACATTCCCTAGCTGTGTGACCCCAGGCAAGTCGCTTAACTTCAATTGCCTCCGCAAAAGGGAAAAAAAAGATGAGAGCTGCTCTTGGAGTAGGGAAGACTGGATATCAAGTCTTATATCTGGGACTGTGTGACCCTGTAGAGGTCTTAGAGCTCTAAGATTATTATTGTTCATCCTTTGTTTTTGAAGAGAACTAATGACATCATAATGTTAGGGTCAAGGTCCAATGTGTTTGGCTGTGGCTGATCAGTTCAATAAGAGTCAGAAATCTCTTCCATAGTTTGGGTACACATAGTGTATTAAAACATTTGGGATGGAGATATTTCCACAGCTCATGCTTCTTTTGTATTTCCGCAATTTTGTTTTGCTCATGGATTACAGTACCTGCTGTGATGTGGAAATACCATGTGAGGTAGTCCTGTGCCATTGACCATATATTAACATATAGTTAATACCTTTCTAGCCAAATTTCCAACTTAAAAAGAGTTATTGATTGTCATCTGGTTCCTCTCAAGGGGCAAAGCTGGTTCTATCCCAACAGAGATCTACAAGGCAGGGAGTCTACTATTCATGCAGAAAATGACTGAAATCTTCCAGACTATTTGGCACAGGGAGGTTATCCTTCAGGAGTTCAAGGATACCTCCATTATTTATCTCTATAAAGGTAAAGGAAAATAGATTGTCCTATGACAATCACAACAGTCTCTCTCTTAGTCTTTTGTCAGAGTCCTCCTTAATCAGCTGAAGTTTCACCTGGAAGATGGTCATCTACCTGAGAGGCAGTGTGACTTCAGAAAGGGCCAAGGAATGGTTGACATAGTGTTTGCTGTCTGATAAGAAAAGTGCCAGGAGTAGAACAGAGTTCTGTATATAACATTCATCGACCTGATCTTTGATACTGTCACTTGGGAGGGCTTGTGGGAAATCGTGACAAAATTTGGTTGCCCAGAGAAGTTTATCAGTATTATAAGCCAGTTTCATGATGGCATGCTCACACAAATTTTGTACAAAGGATGATGCTTTCCTGGTTTCTCTGTCACCAGTGAAGTGAAGCAGGATGGTGTGCTTGCTCCCATCTTATTTAGGATGATGTTTTCATCTATTGTTGATTGTTGAACATTCAACAAGAATGAAAATGGCATCAAGGTCAGCTACCACACTTATTTAACTTGAAAAGACTACAAACCAAGACTGAAGTGGAGGGAGAGTTGGTGCATGCCTTTTTGTTGGCAGGTCACTTCACTCAAGGCAGCCTCTGAAGCTGAAGTGCAAGGGAGTATGGTTGATTCTCTATTGCTTGTGGTAATTTTGGTCTGATGATCAATATCTAAAAAACAGAAGTCCTCCACCAGTCAGAACTGTACCATCTATAAGTAGAACCATTGGTCACAGTAAATGATAACAAAAAGCACTTTAAGGTTTGCCTAGCATTTCACATATGTATGCCATTTGATCCTCACATTGGCTCTGGGAAGCAGGTGATATTATTATACCTACTTTAAGGATGAGGATATTGAATAATGGAGAAATGGATTATCCAAGGGCATAGAGAGACAGTTTTTTTTTGTAGTGGAGAGAGGATTGAAGCTAGAGTCAGGAAGACCTATTTTTGAATATTGATTCATGTATTTAGTGGCTTTTAGATCTTGGTTAAAGCACTTAATCTCTGCTCCTTACCTGTAAAATGAGGAGTTGGACACTGTAGTGTCCAACTTAGCTCTAAATCTATAATCCTCAAAGTATCTTTTCTTTTTTTCTTTTGAAGGCAATCAGGGTTGAGTGCCTACAGTCACGCTGCTAGTAAATGTCTCAGGTTTCATTTGAATTCCCATCCTCTTGACTTGAGGACCTGTGCTCTATCCACCGCACCACCTAATTGGTCCCCCTATCTAAGGTGAGATTTGAACTTAAGGCTTTCTGACTCCAAGCCTGGCACTCTCTGAGAAAACTGAGAGTGAATGTGCAAGAAGCAGCTGAAGATGAAATTGCAGAAAATACTGTTCAGAAGCTTTAAGATGGTTGGATATGTGATGGTGTAACTTGGGACACCATGCAATAATGCACCTAGGAGGAGAAGGAGATCATGTCAAGAATGTGGGGGTGAGGCTGGGTGTGGACTAGATTGACTCTCCCATTGAGTGGTACAGATGGGAGTGAGGGAGGGCCTGCTGATTTAACAATGCAGACATATCAGAAGTTAAAGAGAGAGACATCAGCATGTTGCATTGATCTGAGTACCCATGATTCCACTTATTCTACCAGGATCACACTAAGAGGTTCTTTGAATTTATGGGGCACTATCAACCCAACCTCTGGAGAGTAAAGTGAGTTTCACAGGTGAGAACTTCAAATTGCTTTACTCAGAGCTCTGATGAGACCTTTTTCCTTTTCTAAGGTAAATGCTTTTATTAAATCTGAGTGCTTGAAGAGGGGTGAGCAACCTTTGAAGAACATTAACCAGATTCTGCTGTTCCCAAGGAAGTCAATGAGTTGGGGTATGAACCATCAATATTATTAGAGATGCCCCTAAGATTGAAAGTGTTCCATTTTGTGAGACATCAGTGATTGATCCACAGGTTACACTAATATTTACTAAGTGCCTACTATGTTGTCAGGAAGTTATGATTTATCATCAAGTTCTCATTTTGGAGATACAAAGGTGGATAAAATCTACAGTCTCTGTCTTTGGGGAGTTTAAAAGCTTAGAGTTTCAAGATATCTTAAAGATCGTCCAAGATATAGCTTGACCTCCTCAATGCAAGAACCCCCTCTCCAAAAATCCCTGGCCATTAGACATCCAATCCTTGTTTTAATACTTCCATTAATGAACTATATTATAAAGAATGAACTATATTATTAAAAAAGCAGTTCATTCAATTTATATGGCAGTGTACCATTACAAAGCCATTTGAGCATATTACCTCATTTGAGCCCCAGATTAAACCTTAAAATAGACAGGACAAGTATTATTATATTCATGTTATGAATTCAGAGAATAAGTGATTTACCCAAGTTTTCATCACTATTCTATGGTGTAACAGGAACTTATGCAAATCTTCTGAGTTTCTGGAAAATTTGAGTTCGTAGTTGAGGAGGGAATGCATTCCTCTCCACACTTGGAGTTATGACTAGAAGGAGATAGACTGATTAAGAAATAATTGCAATAGTCTGAGAAGAGCCAATGAAGGCCTGCTAAGTAAAGAGAAAGTAACAGACAGAAAAGATATTGGAGATTTGCCAACTGATTGGATTGGAAGGAGGAGGGCAGGGAAAGAATCTGGGCTACTTACACAGTTATGATCTTGCGTAACTGGCAGGATTGTTATGTTCTAAACAAAAATAAAGAACTTGAGGAAGGGTGGGCCTAATGGGGATGAAGCTGAGTTTTATTTGGACATTTAGAATCTGAGATGCATTATTGAATGTATATTAGCTACTCATTACCACTTTTATTTCTGAATGCTAATAAGTCAACTGCTTAATGATCTGCTATAGAATTTTGCTTCAAATGGACATCAGTCATGTCAATAGTGTTTGTATTTTCCATTTCTCCTCCATTTTTGCCCTTCTCATTTTGACTCCTTCCATGTAATTTGTAATCCTTCATAGAGAAATAAATATCGAATTTCCTTTGTAATCTATTATTCAGTTCTTGGTGTGACTCACAATTCTGACAATTCCAAAACATGATGAAGGATGTGACCTCCTAGTCACATAAGGTTGGAGTAACAAAGTAAGGATAAATAATAAAAAGAATACACTGTTTAGCACTTAGAAGACAATACTCACTTTTGGGTGACAGGGGATACACATCTTTTTTGTTTTTGCTTCACTTGTCTTTTTCTTTTTTAATTTTTTATTAAAGCTTTTTATTTTTAAAACATTTGTATGGACATTTTTTTTAACATTAATCCTTGTAAAGGAAAGGGCCCCACATGTGCAAGAATGTTTGCGGCAGCCCTTTTTGTAGTGGCTAGAAACTGGAAATTGAATAGATGCCCTTCAATTGGAGAATGGCTGAATAAATTATGGTATATGAATATTATGGAATATTATTGTTCTGTAAGAAATGACCAGCAAGATGATTACAGAGAGGCTTGGAGAGACTTGCATGAACTGACATTGAGTGAAATGAGCAGAACCAGGAGATCATTATACACAGCAACAACAGTACTATATGATGATCAATTCTGATGGACATGGCTCTCTTCAACAATGAAATGTTTCAAACCACCTCCAATTGTTCACTGAAGAAAGCCATATACACCCAGAGAGAGGGATGTGAAATGTGGACCACAACATAACATTCTCATACTCCTTGATTGATGTTTGCTTACATTGTGTTTCCTTTATCTGATATATTTTTTGTGTAGATAAGATTTTTCTTGCACAACAATGATAAGTTTGGAAATATGTATACATGTATTCGATTTGCCAATATTTTAACATAAAAAAGAACAAAAAAATTAATCCTTGTAAAACCTTATGTTCCGAATTTTTTCCCTTTCTTCCCCCTACCCTCTAGTTGGCAAGTAATTCAATATATATTAAATATGTACAATTCTTCTATACATATTTCCACAATTATCATGCTGCACAAGAAAAATTGGATCAAAAAAGGGAAAAAAATGAGAAAGTAAACAAAATGCAAGCAAACACCAAAAGGAGTGAAAATACTATGTTGTGATCCACATTCACTTCCCACAGACCTCTCTCTGAGTACAGATGGCTCTCTTCATCACAAGACTATTTGAACTGGCCTGAATCACATCACTGTTGAAAAGAGGTTTGTTGGTCAGAATTAATTATTGTATAATCTTGTTGTTGCTGTGTATAATGATCATCTGGTTCTGCTCATTTCACTTAGCATCAGTTCATATAAGTCTCTCCAAGCTTCTCTAAAATCATACTGCTGATCATTTCTTATAGAACAATAATATTCCATAATATTCATATGCCATAATTTATTCAGCCATTCTCCAACTGATGGGCACCCACTCAGTTTCCAGTTTCTTGCCACTAAAAAAAGGACTGCCACAAACATTTTTGCACATGTGGGTCCCTTTGGGATACAAGTCCAGTAGAAACATTGCTGAATCAAAGACTATATACAATTTTATAGCCCTTTGGACATAGTTCCAACTTGCTCTCCAGAATTATTGAATCAGTTCATAATTTTATCAACAATTAGTGTTCCAATTGTCCCACATCCCCTTCAATATTTGTCATCTTTTCTTGTTATCTTAGCCAATTTGAGAGGTGTGAGGTGGTATCTCAGAGATAGCTTAATATGCATTTATCTGATCAGTTGTGATTCAGAGCATCTTTTCATATGACTAGAAATGGTTTAATTTCTTCATCTGAAAATTGTCTGTTCATAACTTTTGACCATTTATCAATGGGAGAATGGCTTGAATTCTTATAAATTTGAATCAATTCTCTGCATATTTTAGAAATGAGGCTTTTATCAGAACCCTTGAATGTATATTTTCCCCTCAATTTATTGCTTCCCTTCTAATCCTGTGTGCATTAGTTTTGTCTGTACAAACCCTTTTTAACTTAATGTAATCAAAATTATCTATTTTATGATCAATAATGATCTCTAGTTCTTCTTTGGTCACAAATTCCTTCCTCCTCCACAAATCTGAGAGGTAAACTATCTTTTGTTCTTCTAATTTGCTTATAATATCACTCTTTATGTCTAGATCATGAACCCATTTCGACCTTATCTTGATATAGAATTTAGGTGTGAGTCAATGCCTGGTTTCTGCCATACCAATTCCCAATTTTCCCAGTAGTTTTTGTCAAATAGTGAGTTCTTGCCCCCTAAATGGGGGTCTTTTGTCAAACACTAGATTACTATTGTCATTGATTATTTTGTCCTGTGAACCTAACCTATCCCACTGATTGACTACTCTGTTGTTAGCTAGTACCAAATGGTATTGATGACCAATACATTTAGTTGTAGGTCTAGTATAGGAAGGACACCTTCATTTGCATTTTTTTCCAGTAATTCCCTTGAAATTCTTGACTTTTTGTTCTTCCAGATTAATTCTTTTAAAACATTTTTTCTAGATTGGTAAAATAATTTATTGGCAGTTTGATTGGTATGGCACTGAATAAGTAGATTAATTTAGATACTATTGTCATTTTTATTATATTAGCTCAGCCTATTCATGAGCACTTGGCATTTTTGCAATTGATTAGATCTGACTCTGTGTGGCTTTATTTTATTTATTTGTGTTTTGTAAGTGTGTTCATATAGTTCCTGACTTTGCCTTGGCTTTTATAGACTCCAGGGGATACACATCTTCTATGCATTTCCCCTAATCACAGCAAGTCTACTGATACTGGGGCCATTGTATAAAAGAGAAAGTTGTCTTGGGGCAAGAGCTAAAATGCTCAGGAGAACTGGGGAGAAATTGCAGGCACTTCACTGATTGGAATGAGATGAAAGTAAAATTATGCTTCTTGTGAAGTTTATTTCTATCCTGAAATATCTACTCAACAGTCTACTTCCATTGGAGATTTGATCATAGATTTAGAGCTGGTGGAGATGTTTAGAAGTCTTCTCACCCCACCATTTTACATATCAGGAAATGGAGATCTAAACAGATCAAAGGTTACACAATCAATCTACATTTATTTAGTACCTACCATCTGCAAAGTTCTGTTATACACAGATAATAAGTAGAAAAGATTCAAATCCAGATCTTTGGAATCCAAATCGAGGTCTCTTTGACTTTGAGGTCATTTCTGACCCATTTGGAGATCAAAGATTCAATAAATAAACATTTATTAAGTACCTACAGTATGCCAGGCACAGTACTGAGCA
Source organism: Myrmecobius fasciatus (assembly GCA_023553655.1). Lineage (NCBI taxonomy): Eukaryota > Metazoa > Chordata > Mammalia > Dasyuromorphia > Myrmecobiidae > Myrmecobius > Myrmecobius fasciatus. The sequence continues at coordinate 769,772 of JAJPUD010000110.1, forward strand.
TTAGAATATAAAAAGAGGCCAAAGTTTCTGTTTTCAAGTTGTCTATAATCTAATGGGGAAAAAAACATGCAAATAAACAAATATAAAGCAAACTATATCCAGAATAATTAGGAAATAATTAACAAAGGGTAGGCACTGGAATGAAGAGAAATTGAAGAATGATTTCTGGGGAGGGTAGAATTTTAGTTGAGATTAAAGGAAGCCTGGGAAGCCAGATGTTGTAGTGGAAGAGGGAGAGCAATTTAAGCCTGGGAGACCAACAGAGAAAATGCCTGAAGCCAAGAAATAGAGCATCTTGTTCGTGGACTAGCCAGGAAGTTAGTGCCATTGAATCAAAGACTACATGCAGGTGTAAGAAGTCTAGAAAAATAGGAGGGGAGTAGGTTATGATAGGCTTTGAACATCAAATAAAACATTTTGTATTTAATTCTGGAGGTAATAGGGAGTCATTAGAATTTATTGAGTAGGGAGGTGACATGATTGAACTATGTTCAATTTTAGTGGCTTAATGGAGGATAGAATAAAATGGACAGATATGAGGCAGACAGACCCACCAGTCACTCTTGCAATACTCTAGGTGTGTGGTGATGAGAGCCTTCACCAGTCTTGTGGCAGAATCAGGGGAGAGAAAGGAGCATGTTTCAGAAGTGTTGTGACAGTAAATTCAGCAGCCCTAAGCAACAGCTTGGATATGGGGAGGGAAAGTGGTGAAAAATAGTGATGAATCCAGAATGACTGCTGTGCTGTGAGGCTGAGGGAGTGAGAGGATAGTGTTACCTTCTCAGTAAGAGGGAATGTAGGTGGTGGGGGACAAGGGGAAACTTTGGGGGAAAGATAAAGACTTCTGCTTTGTGCCTTCTAAGTTTAAGATGTTTGCTAGAAATATCTGAAAGGCAGTTGGGGTTGTGAGATTGTAGATTAGTAGACATAATGGGACAGAAAGGGTGAATTTGAGAATCATCAGTATAGAGATGGTAATTAAATCCATAGAAGCAGATGAGATCATCAAGTGAAGTACTACAGAAGGAGAAGAGAAGAGGGCCTAAGACAGAACCAAGAAGGATACCAAAAATCACAGGGTATGATCTGGAGGAGGATCCAGCAAAGGAAACAGAAGAGGGCAGACAGGTGGACAAGAACTAGGATAGAATGGAATCCTGAAAAGTGAGGATCAGGGAGGAAAGAGATGATCAATAGTGTTAAAAGGATATAAATTAGTAATTATCTTCTGACTAATTGAATTATTTACCATTGGAAAAATTCCATGGTATTTTGGTTTTCAACCAGTAATCCCTCTTCTCTCTCTTTTCTCTGTCTGTCACTTTCTTCTCTCTCTCTCTCTCTCTCTCTCTCTCTCTCTCTCTCTCTCTCTCTCTCTCTCTCTCTCTGTCTCTGTTTCTCTGTCTCTCTCCCCTGTCTATCTGACTCTGTCTCTTTCTCTGTCTCTCTGTTTCTCTCTGTCTCATTTATCTGTCTCTGTCTCTCTTTTAGTATATTGCCTCAGATATTTGCTGTCTTCATATTCTCCCTCTCATCCCTACCATATTACAGAAGGACTTTTTTGGTCACAACTGTAATTTTTTATCTGCAGTAAGGGGCATCTTCACTTCCAATAACCTTGATATGACTTCTAAGTAGTTTTGAATTTTCTGACTTCATCCTGTGACTCAAGAAGGAAGTGGGAAATGTTACAGTGTTCATCTGTACCTATAAATGGAGTTTTTTGTTTTGTTTTGATGGGGAGATCATAGGATAATAGGATCATATATTTAGAACTAGAAGAGAAAACAACCATTAAGTCTATTCTCATTTCGAAGATGAGGAAATTAAGAATCAGAACTAAAATGCCTTTTCTAGGGTCACACAGCTAGTAGATCAGTCAACTAGCATTGATTAAGCATTGTTTTAAGCACTAGAGGAAAACAAAAACAAACAAAACAAGACAAAACAAAACAAAAACCCTAGTCTTTGCTCTCAAGGAACTCACAATTTAATGGGGAGAAAACATGTAAACATCTATGTACAATCAAGTTATAAACAGGATAAGGTGAAGTGTCTGAGTTGGGATTTGAATCTAGTTTTTTCTGATTTCAAATAAAGTGCTATTTACTATCAATGTAGACCATCAACTTTTCTGCATCCTTTAGTCTTAGACAGTTGACCAGGTGTGCTGAGGAGTTAGATATGTCTAGGGTCACTCATTTAGTAGGGGTCAGAAATAGAAATTGTACCCATTATTCTGGTGCAAGATTAGTCCTCCATTCATTACACCTGCTTACCCAATTCAACAAGCCCTGATTAACAAGTTCTACTGTGTGCCATATACAGGAATAGACTAGACACTGGAGATATAAAGATTCCCCCCCCCAAAAAAAAAACCCCTGTTCTCAAGAATCTTGCATTTGACGGGGAAGAAACAGCATTGTTAATGGGTATGCATGTATACATGAAATAATTATGAAGTAATTTTTGGGTGGAAGGGGATAGTGTACTAAATGGGGGAAGGATAAAAACAAAAACCAAACAAAGCAACAAAACACTTGTGTAGAAGGTGGTACATAAACTGTGCCAGAGATTCCAAGAAGTAAAGTTGAAGATGGTGAAAAATTTCAATCATGGGGGTGGAGGAAACAGCTTGGGTACTAAATTTAAATCAATGGAGTTCATTGGGCCAACAATGAAAAGAGATAATTTAACTGGACTCTAATTTCAATCTCAATAGCTATGAAAAGTAAAAGATCAATATTCATATAAATATTATGATTCAGCTAGTGCATATCAGCTTTTTCCCCAAGTACAGACCATCAGATATCACTAACGTTCATTAAGGAAAGTCTGAGTGCTCAGAATGATAGCTCCACCCTCATTTTTGGGGGATGGGTCAGAAGAAGTTGTGGGAAAATGTACTCTTGGTTGATAGGGGGTGGGGTGAAATGGGGGGAAGTTGGAGCTGCTACAGGTTTCTGTTTTTAGCCATGGGAGCTTTGCTTTTTTTATGTTTAACTAGAGCCTGCAATGGTCCAGCTGTAGTTTTGTAACACATCTCTAATTGTCCCTTTAGTAAAGCTTCATGGCCTGGAGAAATTGTAATTGAACTTTTGTAACCTGTTGCTAAAGTTTTCTTAAATACCAAAATACAGTTAGAAAATGAACCTTTTGAGAAATCTTTGGGGATCTCTGCCTCTCTACTAACTTGAAGGAACCCTGGAAGAGGCGGGGTAGGGTAAGCCACTAGCAAGGGGAACTAACTCTTGGTCACAGATTTCTCTGCTCCTGCTCAGATAGAAAGGAGGAACCATTGGCCAGGGTGAAAGATATCAACAGAATTGTGTTCTCATGTGCCTTATTGAACAATCAAGTGGCATCTATTTAATTTCCAGGTGTCCTTCTCTGAGGAGTGTGAGACTCATCATCCTGTGATACACAGGAGCAGGTGGAGGGTCGAAGTGGGGGTGTTTGAAGGCCTGACTGTGCCATGGGACAAGGCCGTTCATGGCTTTCAGGTTTTCCCACAGTATCTTCCTTCTAACCCTCCTCTCACCCCACATTTCCTCTTGTGGAGTGAGATGTACTGCTTCAAATAGGAACTCTCTTCCTTCTTCCACTGAGAAGAAATCAAACTTTCTTTACCTCATGGGAGCTAGAAATTTCACAATTTTTAAAAAATATTTCTGAGTAAGAAGGTTATTTGGTAGTGAAATACTTAAAAATAGGTCCACTTTTTTTTTTTTTTTTTTTGCCTGTAAAACTTTGGGTGAATTATTTCTCTTTTGGAGAGCTTCAATTTATTCATATGTAAAAAGGCGGACTCAGACTAGGCTTCTTGACCCTTTGTTTGTATTATGGACCCCTTTTATAGTCTGGTGAAAATCTCTGGATTCCTTCTTAGAATGATGCTTTTAAATTCATACAGTAAAATAAATAGGATTACAAAGGAAACCAATTACATTAAAGTACAGTGATCAAAATATTTTTTAAAAGTAAGTTCATGGCACAACATATTGTTTTCACCTTTTGTTGTTGTTTGCTTGCTTGTATTTTTTTTCCTCTTTTTCCCCTTTTTGATCTGATTTTTCTTGTGCAGCATGATAAATGTGGAAATATGTTTAGAAGAATTGTACATGTTTAACCTATATTAGATTACTTGCTGTCTAGGGAAGAGGAGAGGGGAGGAGAGAGAGAAAAAAATGGAGCACATGGTTTTGCAAGAGTGAATGTTAAAAACTATTTTGCATGCATTTTGAAAAATAAAAAGCTATTATAAAAAAAAGTAAGTTCATAGACTCCAGATTAAGAACTTCAGGTAGAGAGTAGTTCAAGAAGGTAGAGCCAAGATGGAAGAGAAAAGGCAGGGACTTGCTTGAAGTTTCCCAAATTCTCCTCCAACCAATTTTAAAATAACACCTGAAAATGAATTCTGAAGTAACAAAAACAATAAAATGTTGAGGTGAGACAATTTTCCAATCCAAGACAACTTAGAACATGGCTGGAAAAGTATGTTTTATGGAGTGAAGAGGGGAGCACAATGTAGCTCAGACTGTGGTCCAGCAAGCTAGCAGTAGGTCTTGGGGGTATAAGACAATGACTTCTGGAGCCCTTAGACCACAAACAATAAGGGGTCAAATAAGTGGTCAGAAGGAGATCACAGGGAATACTCTGCTGGTACTATTGCCCATTTGTGTTTCTAGGTTGAAATCCCAATATGAGAAGGAACAATAGAATATTAGTGTGTGTGACCCCAAGGGAGACACAGTTCGAGGATAGAAAAGAATGCTTACAGTTGCTCACAGGACAGAAGAACAGTGACCACATCTCTACTTAGATTATATTACCTTGGAAGAAGTAAAAATTTACAGGACCTACCCCACCCCTAGAATTAGCTCCAAATACATCTGCAAAAAAATCCTAAAATTTGTGACAGTATCCCCTTCACTCTGGACAGAGTCCAACTCTAACACAAAATTAAAAGTCAGTTTAAAAATGAGCAAATGAGAAAAAAAAAAAGAACTTGACCATAGAAGAACTAATTAGTAACCTAGAGAAGATCAGTAACCTTGTAAGATTAGTAATCTTAGGGAAGATCAAGACACAAATTCAGAAGGCAACAAAATCAAAGTAACTACATAGAAAGCCTCAAAGAAAAATGTGAATTATCCATAATCTTCTCCCCTGAAATTCCTTGAAAAGTTCAAAAATTATTTTTAAAATCACATAAGATAGGTTGAGAAGAAATTGAGAAAAGAAATGAGGATGATGTAACAAAATCATGCAAAGAGAGTCAAGAATTTGGAAAAAGTGTCACAAAAATCCACTGAAGAGAAGAATTTAAAAAGCAGAATCAGCCAAATGGAAAAAGAGGTAGAAAAGCTCACTGAAGAAAATAATTTTTAAAAAATTAGAATTGGGCAAATAGAAGCTAATGTTTCATGAGACATTAAAAAAATCAAATGAAATCAAAAGAATGAAAAAATAGAACAAGATGTGAAATATCTAATTTTAAAAAGCAACTGATCAGGAAAATAGATGGAGAAGAGGTAATTTTAGAATTATGGGACTATCTGAAAGCCCTATTAAAAATAACTTAGACATTAAATTTTAAGAAATTACCAAAGAAAACTATTATGATATTTTAGAACCAGAGGGTAAAATAGAAATTGAAAGAATCCACTGATCACCTCCTGAACAAGATCCTAAAATGAAAATTCCCAGGAATATCACAGCCAAATTCCAGAGCTTCCAAGTCAAGGAAAAAATATAGTAAGTCTCAGAAAGAAACAATTCAAATATCATGGAACCATAGTCAAGATAACACAAGATTTAGCAACTTCTACATTAAAGGACTAAAGAGTTTGGAATATGATATTCCACAGGGCAAAGGAGAAAAGAGTACAATCAAGAAAAGCTTACCCAGAAAAACTGAGTATAATCCTTTTGGGATATGAATAATTAATGAAATAGAAGACTTTCAAAGATTCCTGATGAAAAGATCAGAAATGAATTAGACTTTTAAATGTAAGTCTCAAGAGAGTCTTATAAAAAGCTAAACATGAAAGAGAATTTATAAGGGATTTAAAAGGGTTAAACCATTTACATTTCTATATGGAAACATGATCCTTGTAACTCCTAAGAACTTTATCTTTAATAGGGCATAAATAGAAGCAATGAGTATGAGTTGAGTATGATAGTACGATTTAAAAAACAAAATTAAAAGATTAGAAAGAAGGATATATTGGGAGAAGGGAAAAAGGAGAAGAATGGGGTAAATTATCTCACATAAAAGAGGTATGAAAAGAAAAGCCTTTAAAGTGGATGAAAACATAGGGTGGTGGTGGCAGGAAGTGCTTAATCCTTACTCTCATTATAATTGACTCAAAGAGGGAATAATATATACACTTAGGTGTAGAAATGTATCTTGACCTACAGGAGAGTAGGAGGGGAAAGGATGACAAAAGAGAGGGCTGAGAGAAGAGAGGATGGATTGGAAGAGATGGTAGAGAGAAGAAAAACATTTTTGAGAGAAGGCAAGGTGAAAAATGAAAAAGAAAACAGGGAAAGTTAGGACAGAGGGAAATACACAGTAATTATATCTGTGAATGTGAATGGGGTGAACATACCCATAAAATGGAAGTTAAAAGTAGAGAATAGATTAAAAATCAGAATCTGGCACTATCTTGCTTACAAAAACACACTTGGAATAGAGAGATACATGCAGAGTAAAGGTAAGAGACTAGAGCAGAATCTATTATATTTCAGCTAAAGTAAAAAAAAAACAAAAATAAAACAGGGATAGCAACATGATCTTCGAAAAGCAAAAGGAAAAATAGTGCTAATTAAAAGAGATAAGCAGAGAAACTTCATTTTACTAAAAGAAACTTTAGATAATGAAATATCAATACTAAACATCTATGTATCAAATAGTGTGGCAACCAAATTCTTCCAGAAAAAGCTAAATGAGTTACAGGAAAAGATATTTTTTTATTAAAACTTTTTATTTTCAAAACATATATATGGGTAATTCTTCAACATTCACCCTTACAAAGCTTTCTGTTACAAATTTTTCCCTCCTAGTCCCCACCCCTCCCCTAGATGGCAGGAAGTCTACTACATGTTAATTATGTTAAAATACTTGACAAATCAAATATATGTATAGATATTTCCACACTTATCTTGTTGTGCAAGAAAAATTGTATGTACAAGAAAAAAAAATCTGAGAAAGGAAACACAATGCAAGCAAACATCAATAGAAAGCATGAAAATGTTATGTTGTAGTCCACATTTCATAACTCCTCTCTGGATGTATATGGCTTTCTTCACTGAACAATTCGAACTGGCTTGAAACCTTTCATTGTTGAAGAGAGCCATGTCCATCAGAATTGATCATCATATAGTCTTGTTGTTGCTGTGTATAATGATCTCCTGGTTCAGCTCATTTCGCTCAGCATCAGTTCATACAAGTCTCTCCAGGCCTCTCTGAAATCATCTACAGGAGGAAATATACAATAAAATTGTACTAGTAGGAGACATCAACTTCCTCCTTTTAGAACTAGATAAATTTAACCAGAAAATAAACTATGGGAATGGGTTTGATCCTTAGAGAGATAAACCAGTCACTGTGTAAGATTAATAATTAATAGATGCTAAAATAGTCTTCCTAAAGCACAATCCTAATTATGCCATTTTCAAACTAAAGAATTTCCAGGGATTCCTCATTGCCTTTATGATATATAAACTCTTCAGCCTGGCAAAGTTAAATCCCTTCACAAATTGTCTTCAGCCTACTTTTTTGGACATTTCACAAACTCTATACTCTGGCCAAAGTGGTTTTTTATTGTTCCCCAAACATGAGACACTACCTTTGGTTTTGAATGTACTCCCTTCTCATCTCTAGGTCTTAGAATCCTTAGTTTCCTTTAAAATCCAACTCATGTTTTCTCTCCTATGTGAAGTCTTTCCTTATCTTCTTAATTGCCATTTCTTTCTCCTCCTCAAATGTACATTTATATACTTCTCTGATTACTTTTGATCTCCTAAGAAAGCAAACTCCTTGAAAACAGTTCCCCCACCTCCCTACCTCCCACCTTGTACCATGCATATAATGGGCACTTAATAAATGCTAGTTGTACTGGGTTATAATTATAATAACAACCTCATATTTACACAGCTTTCCTCACAACTATTCTGTGTGGCAGTTAGTGTAACTATTAATCTCATTTTACAGATTAGGGCACTGAGACTCGATTAAGTAAAATCTTAAAAAAAACAGTTGTTTATTTATTAACCACTGTCCTAATAACATAAAAACTTGGAAATATAACAATTTATGAGTCCTCTACCACTGAGACAAAAAGCCAGAGCAAAGGCAACACTCACTTAAGCTATAATAAGAAACTGTTAGGTATCTCTCTTTCCTCTGTGGCTCCCACCCCACCATAATTTCCCTTGACATTTTCAGCTCTAAGTTCTTTAACAATATCCTTTCTGGGCTAAAATATGTTTTCATATACATGAAAATGTATTTCAAGTATAAATCTTTGCTGGAAACAAAATTTAGCTGGCTTAAGCTTACCATATATGACACTAACTCTGTAGATTGTCATTTTATTTCTATAAAAATAATAAAAGTACCAATAACCATAGGCAACAGCTTGGCCACATCTGTGTTGTCTACTAAAAAATAAAATGCAGGTCAGAAATCATGTTGAACATGATGAAACCGTATGAAAACTGGCTTCTAAAATACTGTCCAGATTTCCTTCTTTTCCTCCCTTCCTCCTTCCTTCCTTCCTTCCTTCCTTCCTTCCTTCCTTCCTTCCTTCC